>JAUCMX010000003.1:33529135-33569135 GCA_033459395.1 Hemibagrus guttatus
ATTACACGCTCTGTTCACGTATCTGTGATTACACGCTCTGTTCACGTATCTGTGATTACACGCTCTGTTCACGTATCTGTGATTACACGCTCTGTTCACGTCTGTGTGATTACACGCTCTGTTTACGTATCTGTGATTACCCACTCTGCTCACGTATCTGTGATTACACGCTCTGTTCACGTATCTGTGATTACATGCTCTGTTCACGTCTGTGTGACTACACGTTACTTTTTCTTGTCATTATATATTTTTTAAACTTCCTCAAGTTTTTTGTTTCTTTTTTAACAAGAGCTCTAAAATCACCTGCAGCATATACACTAACTGTACACACACGCACACACACTTGCTCGGTCCTGAGTGTCTGTGTGTTTCTGTGCTTTTCCTTTTCTCTCTGTCAGGTTCCTGTTTTCATGTTTGTCACACTTCTGATTTATTGTTGTGTAACAGAGTCAGCTGAAGTGTGTGTGTGTTTGTGTGTGTGTTTGTGTTTGTGTGTAGGTGGTTCCACAGAGATCTGTCTGGTTTGGAGGCGGAGTCTCTCCTGAAGACTCGTGGAGTTGATGGAAGTTTCCTGGCGAGACCAAGTAAAAAGAACGTTGGTGATTTCTCTCTGTCAGTCAGGTAATGACACACACACGCACACGCACACAAACACACACTCACACATATATACACACACACACACACCTTTCACTGCTCACAAAAATCCATATCATTATTACTGTTTCCACACACACCTGAGAATTTATTAATTTATTAATTTATTTTGTAGTCATATAATCATGTTTTAAAACACGGTATTAATGAGGGGTAAGGGTAAATGGGGTATTAATGAGGGGTAAGGGTAAATGGGGTATTAATGAGGGGTAAGGGTAAATGGGGTATTAATGAGGGGTAAGGGTAAATGGGGTATTAATTATTCACTTAACTGAAGCCATAAATTCCTGACTTCATTTAACAAAATATAAAAGCAGTAGAACATTAACATCTTTAGTAATTTATAATCAGCAGATTAATTCACTCCAGATTAATTCACTCCAGATTAATTCACTCCAGATTAATTCTACACTCCAGCTCTGTGAGCTTCTCCTGTCCCACAGAGAGAATAGAGATGGGTTTTCACTTCATAGCTGGACGTTAATCTGCACTTTAACCTCAACACAGGAGGAGCAAGAGCATTCAGAGCTGCTGGAGTAAAGATGTACTGTGTGTGTGTGTGTGTGTGTGTGTGTGTGTGTGTTTTGTCAGGGTGGGTGATGGAGTGACACACATCCGTATCCAGAACACAGGAGATTATTATGATCTGTACGGAGGGGAGAAGTTTGCGACCCTGGCGGAGTTGGTGGATTATTACACCGGAGAACAGCACGGGGTTCTGCAGGACCGAGACGGAACCATCATCCAGCTGAAATACCCACTCAACTGCTCTGACCCTACCACTGAGAGGTCACCTAACACACACACACACCCACTCTCACATACACACACTCTCTCACTCTCTCACACACCCTCTCTCACTCTCTCACACACTCTATCTCGCACACTCTCTCTCTCTGTGGTGAAGTGGAACACGTCATGGAAAACTGAAAACCCAGATTGTACACACATGCGCACATACGCACACACACACACACACACACACACACACACACACACACACACAAAGTTGTCACACATTGCTGTATATCCACTTTAATCAGTGTTAAAACATTAGGAAGAGTTTGGATTCATCAGGAAAATGCGTTTACAGTAAAAAAGTAGAATTAGATGAAAATCACTAGAACAATACACAAAATGAAATGAAATGAAATTAAAAACCATAAAGCAAAAGATCTCAATAGAACAGAGATGGAGAATGATGTGAAGACACGCCTCCAGGCTGTGAGATGAGTTGAAGTGCTGCAGTGACTCCAGGCTGGAGTGCAGCTCGGCTGCTGTGCTGATTATGTTTCTCAATAAACAGAATAGAGGTGGAAACTGAAGTGTGATGATTCTGCACCAAACATTTACCTTAATCCGAGCTCGTTTGAAGCTGCTTGCTCCAGACCTGCTGATCCTCAGGATGTAAAGTAATAGTGTGGGAATGTAAAACCCTTCCTTTAGATCAGACGCAGTCACGCAGACGTGTTTGGCGTCTGAGGTTTGTGTCTGATCCAAAACCTCTTCATGAATACAGGACTAAAGCCTCTCGCTCTCTAATCTTATCATTAAATCCGTGGTGAAACACTCAGCTGTGTGAAGCAGTGAGGGGTTTAGTGCATTAACACATCGAGTTTGTGTAGCTGACAGGAAGTCACACTGCATCCTCAACCACATCAGCATGCATTCCACATGAAACACTTAGCTGTTAGCTTCATGAGGCGGTTAGCTTTTCACACACACACATACACACACACACACACACACACACACACACACACAGTAAAAGTCACTGAGCAGAATTGAGACTCGTACACGTAAAGATATTGAGTTGAAACGATTCCACGTGAAATAAAATGCTGAACAGTAAACAGTAATAAACTTAAGAAAGTCAGTTTGCTGAGACGTTTTGTTTAAGAACGCACCCTCTGCCAAAAGGGGAAATTAGCGACGAGTTACTGAGCCTGAAGCTGTTCAGTTCTTCTGGAGACTCGCACTCGCTTCTGTTTTTTCTGCAGTAAAACTTTATTACGCATTTTATCTGAAAAGTGTTGCGTAATGTGTTTTTTTCGTCTGTTTATAAAACTTTCTTGTAGTGACCGAGTTAGCAGAACCAGAAAATAAAGATCTGTTAAAATAATCCAGTGGTAAAGACTCTGCTGCATCTGAACCTGAAAAACGAACAGCAGCATCTTTTATTTCTAGGCTCTGTTACAGAATCCAGCCTGCTGACTGCAAGACCCGAGCAAGAGAACAAGCTTATTATTAATAATAATAATAATAATAATAATAATCACACACTCCATCGTAATCATAAACCATACAAGATCACAAGGTGAAAGTTGCATGAATTAATCAGTCCATTTCCACAAACATTATAATCATAAATGGTTAAATAGTAATATCAGCAGTAGTGCCAGTAAGCGTGTACAGTAACTCCATCTATGTGTTTATATTCAGCGTCTGAACCTGTTTAAACAACCTGCATGAGTAAAATCATTACATCATACTGTGTGTAGGGTGTATGGCGTAGGGTGTATGGCGTAGGGTGTATGGCGTAGGGTGTATGGCGTAGGGTGTATTGTGTAGGGTGTAGGGTGTAGGGTGTATGGTGTAGGGTGTATGGTGTAGGGTGTATTGTGTAGGGTGTATGGTGTAGGGTGTAGGGTGTATGGTGTAGGGTGTATGGTGTATTGTGTAGTAGTGAGGGTGTAGGGTGTATGGCGTAGGGTGTATGGTGTAGGGTGTAGGGTGTATGGTGTAGGGTGTAGGGTGTATTTTGTAGGGTGTTGGGTATGGGTGTATGGTGTAGGGTGTATGGCGTAGGGTGTAGGGTGTATGGCGTAGGGTGTAGGGTGTAGGGTGTATGGTGTAGGGTGTATGGGGTATTGTGTAGGATGTATGGCGTATGGAGAGGTGTTGAAACTGGGGTATGGTGTAAAGGGATATGGTGTAGGGTTAATTGTAGGGTGTAGATGATAGAGTCTGATCAACATGATTTGAATGACTAGATTTTGTGTGAAGGTGTACGTGTCTGCGTAGGGGGTAAGAAATAAGCTAGGGTGCTGGTATGGGGTTTGGGTGTAGAAATTGTGTAAAGTGTATGGCATAGGTGTGGCGTAGACTTCAGGAGGTAAAAAACAAGATTTAAGTAAGGCAGTAAGTATAGGTGGATGGGTTTTTCCCGCCCCTAAAGGGGTTTGCCAAGCTGTTTAAGGTAGGGTTAAGGAGTATGATATAGGGTGTATAATGAATAAATTTTAGGTTATCTGTTAGTTAAGGTGTATGGTGTGTGTATGGTGTGTGTGTGGGTGTATGGCGTGGGTGTATGGTGTCGGGCGTATGGAAAGGAGTATGGGTTTTAGGGTGTAAAGTGTTTGAAAGGGTGTATGCGAGGGGTTGGCTCTGTTGGGTTGTTTCAGGTGTAGGTTAGCGGGGTATGGTGTAGGATGTATGGTGTGATATTTGGGTATGGTGTATGGGACCATTTGCATCGAGTCTATGGTGTAGGGATGGTGTAGGGTGGAGGGTGTATGATTAGGTGTAGAAGCGAAATATCTCGAGTGAAGGAAAATGGGTGTATGGTGTACGGATATGAGAAGGGTGTATGGTGTACAGGCGTTGGTGTATGAAAAGAAAGAATAAGTAGGTGTATGGTGTAGGCGTGTAGGGTGTATGGTGTAGGGTGTATGGTGTATGGTGTATGGTGTAGGTGTAGGGTGTAGGGTGTATGGTGTAGGGTGTATGGTGTATTGTGTAGGGTGTATGGCGTAGGGTGTAGGGTGTATGGCGTAGGGTGTATGGTGTAGGGTGTATGGTGTAGGGTGTAGGGTGTATGGTGTAGGGTGTATGGTGTATTGTGTAGGGTGTATGGCGTAGGGTGTATGGCGTAGGGTGTATGGTGTAGGGTGTATGGTGTAGGGTGTATGGTGTATTGTGTAGGGTGTATGGCGTAGGGTGTATGGTGTAGGGTGTAGGGTGTAGGGTGTATGGTGTAGGGTGTATGGTGTATTGTGTAGGGTGTATGGCATAGGGTGTAGGGTGTATGGCGTAGGGTGTATGGTGTAGGGTGTATGGTGTAGGGTGTATGGTGTAGGGTGTATGGTGTATTGTGTAGGGTGTATGGCGTAGGGTGTAGGGTGTATGGCGTAGGGTGTATGGTGTAGGGTGTATGGTGTAGGGTGTAGGGTGTATGGTGTAGGGTGTATGGTGTATTGTGTAGGGTGTAGGGTGTATGGCGTAGGGTGTATGGCGTAGGGTGTATGGTGTAGGGTGTAGGGTGTATGGTGTAGGGTGTAGGGTGTAGGGTGTATGGTGTAGGGTGTATGGTGTATTGTGTAGGGTGTATGGCGTAGGGTGTAGGGTGTATGGCGTAGGGTGTATGGTGTAGGGTGTATGAGTTATTGTGTATGATGTATGGTGGATGGCAGGGGTTTTCAAACTGTGGGCTTTATTCTCAAAGAAATCATTTAAATTAAAACACACACACAAGAATCAGAGTCTGAATCAACATAGCATTCATTGAATGACTCACTGATTCATTTGTGTTGAAGTGTCACGTGTCTGCGTCAGTAACATACAATACACTACTACAGTAATGACTGCACCGCATATGTTAAAATAGAACAATTTTTAAAACTGAAGGCATCATGGACCTGTGAGTAGACTTCAGATCAGGTCAAAACAACAAAATTTAAAAAGGAGCCACACAGAAAATATGACCAGTGGATGGTGCCCCGCCCCTTAAAGTTAGCCACAATGCTGCTTTAAGACGTTAAGAATAATGATATATTTTAATAATGAAATAAAATCATTTAGTCGTACTATTCCACTGTTAGTCATAACTGTATTTCATTCTCATATGTGTGTGTGTGTGTGTGTGTGTGTGTGTGTGTGTGCCGGGCGCCGGACAAACGAGTGTGTATGTAGCTCTGTAAAGTTTTGAAAAGTATGTGACTTGAGGCTGAGCTCTGATTGGCTTGTTTCAGATTGTCCTTGAACCCGCCTACTTTTGTTGTTAGCGAATCAATATTGTTGTTATATATTTGGTCTCATGTGTTTTGGACCATTCTCATCGAGTCTCATTAGTGCTCAGCAGATGGTCAGTTAATGGACAGGTGCTGATTAATGTGGAAGCAAGCGAAATATCTCGAGATGAAAGAAAATTCGGTTCTATCTTTACGAAAAATATACAAAAATCCCTTTTCACAAGGCGTTAGGATGAAGAAAAGAAAAGAATCAAGGAGCTTGGAGCAGATCGACCCAATCTACAAATTCAGCAGCAGTCACGTGATGGAGGTGGAGCTTCCAGTCTGTGCTTTTCCAGCACTTCCTATTGAATGCATTGACCATGCTGTCACTGGAAAAGAGACTGGTCACTGAGATGATCGACTTTAACCAGAAACTCATTGAGAAATTTGCAAGCTAGAAGGGAAGGAGGCCTGTGATTAGGCAACTTTCCTTGTGTGTGTGTGTGTGTGTGTGTGTGTGTGTGTGTGTTTTAATGATTACCTTCATTACTGATAATAAACCCACACTGACCTCAGATGCACTGATTCAAAGTAGATTTATTGCATGCTTTAACAGTTGACTTTAACAGTAACATTTTCAGTACTTTATCTGAGCAGTAATGATACGTAATCACCTGATACATGGTTATTACAGTCCTGCATTACTAACACTTTGTACGGTGTAGGGTGTATGGTGTATGGTGTATGCTGTACTGTATGGTATTGTACGGTACTGTATGGTACGGTGTATGGTGTAGGGTGTACGTTGTATGGTGTATGATGTATGGTGTATGCTGTACTGTATGGGTATGGTGGGACTGTATGGGTATGATGTATGGTTGTAGGGTGTACGGTTTTATGATGTATGTGTATGGTGTAGGGTGTACTGTATGGTGTAGGGTGTCTGGGGATGGTGTATGATTTTATGGTTTTAGGTGTATGATGTGGGTGTATGATGTATAGTGTTTGGGTGTATGGTGTATGATGGTGGTTTGGGTGTAGGGTGTATGGGTTTTGTATGGTGTATGGTGTATGATGGGGTGGGGGTATGATGTATGTTTAGTAGTGTAGGGTGTATGATGTATGGTATAGGGTGTAGGGTGTATGGTTTTACTGTATGGTGTATGGTGTACTGTATGGTGTAGGGCGTATGGTATATGTGTAGGATGTATAGTGTAGGGTGTATGATGTATAGGGATAGGGTGTAGGATGTATGGTGTACTGTATGGTTTTATGGTGTTTTTGGTGTAGGGCGTATTATGGTGACTGTAGGGTGTATTGTGTAGTGTATGTGATGTATGGTGTAGGGTGTATGATGTAGGGTGTAGGCTGTATGGTACTGTATGGTGTGGGTGTAGGGTTTTATGGTTATGGTGTACTGTATGGTGTAGATGTGTAGTATATGATGTAGTGTATGGTGTAGGGGTGTATGATGTAGGGTGTATGGGTACTGTATGGTACAGGGGGTTGGGGGTAGGGTGTATGTTTTATGATTTTATGGTGTATGGGTTTTATGGTGTACGGGGGGTATGGTATAGGGTGTTGGGTGTATGGTGTAGTGTGTATGATGTAGGGGAGGCTGTATGGTGTACGATGTATGGTATAGGGTGTTGGGTGTATGGTGTAGTGTGTATGATGTATGGTGTAGGGTGTATGGTGTACGATGTATGGTATAGGGTGTTGGGTGTATGGTGTAGTGTGTATGATGTATGGTGTAGGCTGTATGGTGTACGATGTATGGTATAGGGTGTTGGGTGTATGGTGTAGTGTGTATGATGTATAGTGTAGGGTGTATGGTGTACGATGTATGGTATAGGGTGTTGGGTGTATGGTGTAGTGTGTATGATGTATGGTGTAGGCTGTTTGGTGTACTGTATGGTGTGTGGTGTAGGGTGTACTGTATGGTGTATGGTGAACTGTATGCTGTATGATGTATGGTGTATGGTGTACTGTATGGTGTATGGTGTACTGTATGGTGTATGGTGTAGGATGTATGGTGTAGGGTGTATGGTGTATGGTACTGTACGGTACTGTATGGTACAGTGTATGGTGTAGGGTGTATGGTGTATGGTGTACCGTATGGTGTATGGTGTGGGGTGTATGGTGTACTGTATGGTGTATGGTGTATGGTGTACTATATGGTGTATGATGTGTGGTGTAGGGTGTATGATGTATAGTGTAGGGTGTATGGTGTAGGGTGTGTGGTGTATCATGTATGATGCATGTTGTAGGGTGTATGATGTGTGGTGTATGGTGTATGGTGTATTATATGGTGTATGGTATATAGTGTAGGGTGTATGGTGTATGATATATGGTGTAGGGTTTATGGTGTACTGTAGGGTGTATGGTGTACTGTATGGTGTAGGGTGTAGGAATTATGGTGTACTGTATGGTGTCGGGTGTATGATGTGTGGTGTAGGGTGTATGGTGTACTGTATGGTGTATGATGTGTGGTGTATGGTTTATGGTGTATGGTGTACTGTATGTTGTAGGGTGTATGATGTATGGTGTGTGGTGTACTGTAGGGTTTAGGCTTTATGGTGTAAGGTGTAGGATGATTGTTGTATAGTGAATGCAGTAGGGTAAGTGCTTGATTTACTTTGTATGGTGTGTGTGTGTGTGTGTTTGTGTGAAAACATAACACTCATTCGTCCCTTTCAACTTCCTCTTTTGTTCTGCGGTTGGAAACTTCAGTTTTGACACATTTGCAAACTGACCATCTTCTTTCTCCTTCTTCTTCTCTTTCTCCTTCTTCTTCTCTTTCTTCCCCCTCTTCTCTTTCTCCTTCTTCTTCTCTTTCTTCCTCCTCTTCTCTTTCTCCTTCTTCTTCTCTTTCTTCCTCCTCTTCTCTTTCTCCTTCTTCTTCTTCTCTTTCTTCCTCCTCTTCCTCTCCTGGGGTGTCCCTGCAGCATTATCTAAAGAAGTCTAAAATGTGGATCTCCAGCAGAACCCTGCGTGTTGGTGTGAGTGTAGGAGTGAAGTGAGAGTAAACCACTGTGCTTTCCACCCGTGTGCAGTGTCCACTGTCTGTCCGGTTAATGTCCAGTTGCATCACCACTCACAGTTACACAAAGTCCACTGAAGTGAACGGGTTTAATATAATCTTCAAATCAAACCAGCAAGTACTCAGGTATAAAAATAAAAATGTTTTTAACTGATGAAATTGAACACGTCTTCAGGACAGAAGCATCGGTTTGATCAGTGTTAGTTAAACACTGCAGTTCTGCCTGAACACACTGAGGTTACTGCATCCCGAGTTTACTGACCAATCAGAGCTAAAACGTCCTGTAAATAAACAATATTTACAATTAGATAGAATTATGATAGCTACTGGAATCGATGCTGCATTAAGTGTAGCCATTTAATCTTAATCTAATTTTAACTAAGTTCCTCCACATGCAGTTCTACATGAGACTGGAGCCCATGTCCTGCAGGGAGGTAAAGGCTGTGACTGTTTACTGCAGCGTACTGAAATATTTTACACAGGCAGGGTGAAAAGTGCTCCTCCTCTGCCTGCATTCAGATGATAAAACAGCTGCATTTACAAATTCTTTTAAAAACATCTATAAAAAGAAGTGAGAATGAATCCTTCGATGGAGTGAAGCATCAGCAGCTCACAGCTGGAACATGTGGAGAGTTTCATCATCACAGACAAGCTCCTTAAAAACCTGGAACCAGATCCCTCAAGATCCAGAGGGTGAAACGGACAGGAGGAACCTTTAGCATGATGGAGAACCCAGAACACTAAACACAGAACCCAGAACACTAAACCCAGAACCCAGAACACTAGACACAGAACCAGAGCACTAAACACAGAACCCAGAACACTAAACCCAGAACACTAAACCCAGAACACTAGACACAGAACCCAGAGCACTAAACACAGAACCAGAACACTAAACCCAGAACACTAAACCCAGAACACTAGACACAGAACCCAGAACACTAAACACAGAACACTAAACCCAGAACACTAGACACAGAACCCAGAACACTAGACACAGAACCCAGAACACTAAACCCAGAACCCAGAACACTAGACACAGAACCCAGAACACTAGACACAGAACCCAGAACACTAAACCCAGAACACTAAACCCAGAACCCAGAACACTAAACCCAGAACACTTAACCCAGAACCCAGAACAGAGTGTTTCTACAGCAGTGCACTGTGATCTACTGATTTTACTCCACATAGAAACTAATCTGATCTCATAACAGCACCATGTGTGTGTGTGTGTGTGTGTGTGTGTGTGTGTGTGTGTGTGTTATTTACTGAACTTAGTGTTTCTTAAAGAGGAAGGGCATGGCTAAAAATACACTCATGTCTCGAGCTGTCATCGGAAAATTTTCCGACCACAGTACAGGAAGCTGAGCTGTAGAAACTGAGAACTGAAGCTAAATTGAACACACACACACGCGCACACACACACACACACACACACACACACACACACACACACTACTGTGTTAGCATGCTTACACTGACCTAATTAGTACTGCAGTTAGAAATAAGCACACTTATAGTCATAAAAATAATACCACTACACACACACACACACACACACACACACACCAGTGTGCATTGCTACTGTAATTAGCAATGCTAACAGGGCTAGACCTTGCCAGCTAGCATGAATGTGTATTAGCTTTCGACGTTATTATTGGCTGCTGTTTCTTGAGGATTTTATAATCATTCACGTGAACAGCTTCATAACATGTTCCTCTAAAACACTACTGCTAACATCGCTAAGGCTCACTGACACTGCTGCTTCCTGTTACCATGGGAACATGCACAATTAGCATATACAGTTCACTGTAGTGTGTGTGAATGTTTGTATGTGTCTATGGGTGTGTGTGTGTGTGTGTGTGTCTGTGTGTATGGGTGTGTGTGTGTGTGCTGTAAATTTAATTTTCATTGTCAAGACAATAATATGTACAAAAAAGGATAAAATTTTTTAAATCCGTCTCTCTCTCTGTCTGTCTGTCTCTCCTCTCCCTCCCTCTCTCTGTCTGTCTCTCTCTCTCTCTCTCTCTCTCTCTCTGTCCTGCCTGTGTCTGTGTTTTGATTTGCTTACATGTTTTCTTTTGTGTGTGTGTCTGTGTGTGTGTGTGTGTGTGTGTGTGTGTGTGTGTGTGTAGGTGGTATCATGGTCATCTGTCGGGTCCAGATGCGGAGAAGTTGTTGCGTGAGCGGGATGAAGTGGGGATGTTCCTGGTGCGTGAGTCTCTCTCCAACCCTGGGAACTATGTCCTGTCTGCTCTCACTGATGAGAAGAACACTAAGGGCAAGAGAGTGTCTCACATCAAGATCCTCTACAATGTAAGACTCACTGTGTGTGTGTGTGTGTGTGTGTGTGTTGTTGTGTGTTATTGTGTTATTGTGTGTTATTGTGTGTGTTACTGTGTCTTATTGTGTGTGTTGTGTTATTGTGTGTGTTACTGTGTGTGTTACTGTGTGTGTTATTGAGTGTGTTATTGTGTGTTATTGTGTGTTACTGTGTGTGTCACTGTGTGTGTTATTGTGTGTTACTGTGTGTGTTATTGTGTGTCACTGTGTGTGTTATTGTGTGTCACTGTGTGTGTTATTGTGTTACTGTGTGTTATTGTGTGTTATTGTGTGTTACTGTGTGTGTTATTGTGTGTTACTGTGTGTGTTATTGTGTGTTACTGTGTGTTATTGTGTGTTATAAGTGTGTGTTATTGTGTGTTACTGTGTGTGTTATTGTGTGTGTTACTGTGTGTTATTGTGTGTGTTACTGTGTGTTACTGTGTGTGTTATTGTGTGTTATTGTGTGTTATTGTGTGTTACTGTGTGTGTTACTGTGTGTTACTGTGTGTGTTACTGTGTTACTGTGTGTGTTATTGTGTGTTACTGTGTGTTATTGTGTGTTACTGTCTGTGTTATTGTGTGTGTTATTGTGTCTGTTACCGTGTGTGTTATTGTGTGTGTGTGTTATTGTGTGTTACTGTCTGTGTTATTGTGTGTTATTGTGTCGGTTACTGTGTGTGTTATTGTGTGTTACTGTGTGTGTTATTGTGTGTGTTATTGTGTGTTACTGTGTGTGTTACTGTGTGTTATTGTGCGTGTTACTGTGTGTGTTATTGTGTGTGTTACTGTGTGTTATTGTGTGTGTTATTCTATGTGTTACTGTGTGTGTTATTGTGTGTTACTGTCTGTGTTATTGTGTGTGTTATTGTGTCTGTTACTGTGTGTGTTATTGTGTGTGTTATTGTGTGTGTTATTGTGTGTTACTGTGTGTGTTATTGTGTGTGTTACTGTGTGTGTTATTGTGTGTGTTATTCTGTGTGTTACTGTCTGTGTTATTGTGTGTGTTATTGTGTGTGTTACTGTCTGTGTTAGTGTGTGTTATTGTGTGTTACTGTATGTGTTACTGTGTGTTACTGTGTGTTATTGTGTGTTACTGTGTGTTACTGTGTGTGTGTTATTGTGTGTGTTACTGTCTGTTATTGTGTGTCTTATTGTGTCTGTTTCTGTGTGTGTTATTGTGTCTGTTACTGTGTGTGTTACTGTGTGTGTTATTGTGTGTTACTGTCTGTGTTATTGTGTGTGTTACTGTCTGTGTTATTGTGTGTTATTGTGTGTCTTATTGTGTCTGTTTCTGTGTGTGTTATTGTGTCTGTTATTGTGTGTTATTGTGTGTTACTGTGTGTGTTATTGTGTGTGTTACTGTGTGTGTTACTGTGTGTTATTGTGTGTTACTGTGTGTGTTATTGTGTGTTATTGTGTGTTACTGTGTGTGTTACTGTGTGTGTTATTGTGTGTTACTATGTGTGTTACTGTGTGTGTTATTGTGTGTGTAACTGTGTGTGTAACTGTGTGTGTAACTGTGTGTTACTGTGTGTGTTATTGTGTGTGTTATTGTGTGTGTTACTGTCTGTGTTATTGTGTGTTATTGTGTGTATTATTCTGTGTGTTACTGTGTGTTACTGTCTGTGTTATTGTGTGTGTTATTGTGTGTGTTACTGTCTGTTATTGTGTGTGTAACTGTGTGTGTTATTGTGTGTGTTACTGTGTGTTATTGTGCGTGTTACTGTGTGTGTTACTGTGTGTTATTGTGTGTGTTATTGTGTGTTACTGTGTGTGTTACTGTGTGTGTTACTGTGTGTGTTATTGTGTGTGTAACTGTGTGTGTTACTGTGTGTGTAACTGTTTGTGTTATTGTGTGTGTAACTGTGTGTGTTATTGTGTGTTACTGTGTGTGTAACTGTGTGTGTTACTGTGGATTATTGTGTGTTACTGTGTGTGTTATTGTGTGTGTTATTTTGTGTGTTATTCTGTGTGTTACTGTCTGTTATTGTGTGTGTTATTGTGTGTGTTATTGTCTGTGTTATTGTGTGTGTAACTGTGTGTGTTATTGTGTGTGTTATTGTGTGTGTTACTGTGTGTTATTGTGTGTGTTATTGTGTGTGTTACTGTGTGTGTTATTGTGTGTGTTACTGTGTGTTACTGTGTGTTACTGTGTGTGTTATTGTGTGTGTTATTGTGTCTGTTATTGTGTGTGTTACTGTGTATGTTATTGTTTGTGTTATTGATTTCAGAATAACGGCTACACAGTGGGAGGGAAGGAGGTGTTCGACACACTGTCTGATTTCGTGGAGTTTTACAAAAGAACACCAATTGAGGAAGTCACTGGGACCAAAGTTTACCTGAAACAGGTGAGAGACACGCCTTCATCTTCATAGAGTTCAGCTAATTATCAGCTTTAATCAACACACACACAAACACAAACACTATACACACATACACACACAAACACACTATACACACACAAACATTATACACACACAAACACACCATACACACATACACACTATACACACAAACATTATACACACATACAAACACACCATACACACACAAACATTATACAAACATACACGCATACACATTATACACACTATACACACAAACACACTATACAGACAATCATTATACACACAAACACACTATATACATTATACACACAACACACACACAAACATTATACATACACACACACACTATACACACTATACACACAAACATTATACACATACATACACACTATACACATTATACAGACTATACTAACAAACATTATACACACACAAACATTATACACATATACACACACAAACACACTATACACACAAACACACACACAAACATTATACACACATACACACACAAACGTTATACACACACACATACACAAACACAATATACACAGACAAACATTATACACACACTATACACACACAAACATACACACACTATACACATTATACACACTATACACACACAAACACTACACACAAACATACACACACTATACACATTATACACACTATACACACAATCATTATACACACATACACACACACACTATACACACACAAACATTATACACACATACACACACAAACACAATATACACACACAAACATTATGCACACACGTACACACACAAACACACTATACACACACAAACATACACACACTATACACATTATACACACTATACACACACACACTACACACACACACAAACATTATACACAAACAAACACACTATACACACACAAACATTTTACACATATATACACACAAACATACACACACAATCATTATACACACAAACACACTATCCACACAATCATTATACACACACACTATACACACACAAACATTATACACACTATACACACAAACACACTATACACAGACAAACATTATACACACACACTATACACATTATACACACTATACACACACAAACATTATACACAAACATTATGCACACATTCACACACACACACTATACACACAAACAGTATACACACTGTACACACACAAACACACACACTATACACACACAAACATTATACACACATACGTAAACACACACTATACACACACAAACATTATACACACACACACACACACACACACACACACACAAACACACTGTACACAAACAAACGTGCACACATACACATGCACACACTATACACACACTATACATTATACACACTATACACACACAAACATTATACACACAATACACACACAAACATTATACACATATACACACACACACTATACACACACACAAACACACTATACACAGACAAACATTATACGCACACACTATATACACACTGTACACATTATACACACTATATACAGACAAACACTATACACACAACATTATATATACATACACACACACTATACACACACAAACATTATACACACTGTACACACACAAACACACACACAAACACACTATACACACATTATACACACACACAAGCATTATACACACATATACACACACACATTATACAACTGTACACACACACACTATACACACACAAACATTATATACACACACACTACACACACAAACATACACACACTATACACACTATACACACACACACACTATACACACACAAACACGCTATACACACAAACATTATACACACTATACACACACAAACACACTATACACACACAAACATACACACACTATACACATTATACACAAACAAACATGCACACATACACACGCACACACTATACACACACAATCATACACACAATCATTATACACACACACACACAATCATACACACAATCATTATACACACACACACACTACACACACACAAACACACTATACACACACACACACTATACACACACACACTATATACACACACACACACAAACACACTATACACACACATACATTACACACACTGTACACACACACACACACTATACACACACACTATACACACAAACATTCTACACACATACACACAACCACACTATACACACACAAACATACACACACTATACACATTCTACACACTATACACACACAATGATTATACACACATACACACAAACACACTATCCACACAATCATTATACACACACACTATACACACACAAACATTATACACACTATACACACACGAACACACTATACACAGACAAACATTATACACACACACTATACACATTATACACACTATACATACACAAACATTATGCACATACACACACACACTATACACACAAACATTATACACACTGTACACACACAAACACACACACACTATACACACACAAACATTATACACACATACGTAAACACACACTATACACACACAAACATTATACACACACACACAAACACACTGTACACAAACAAACGTGCACACATACACATGCACACACTATACACACACTACACATTATACACACTATACACACACAAACATTATACACATATACACACACACACTATACACACACACAAACACACTATACACAGACAAAAATTATACGCACACACTATACACACACTGTACACATTATACACACTATATACAGACAAACACTATACACACAAACATTATACACACTGTACACACACAAACACACACAAACATTATACACACTGTACACACACAAACACACACACAAACACACTATACACAGACAAACATACACACACTATACACACATTATACACACACACATTATACAACTGTACACACACACACTATACACACACAAACATTATATACACACACACACACACACACACTATACACACAAACATTATACACACACACACTACACACACACAAACATACACACACAATACACATTATACACACACACACTATACACACACAAACACGCTATACACACAAACATTATACACACTATACACACACAAACACACACACTATACACATTATACACACAAACATTATACACACACACACACACACACAAACACACTATACACAAACAAACATGCACACATACACACGCACACACAATCATACACACACTACACATTATACACACTATACACACACTATACACACGCAAACATTATACATATATACACATACACACAAACACACTATGCACAGACAAACATTATACGCACACACTATACACATTACACACTATATACAGACAAACACTATACACACAAACATTATATACACAAACACGCACAAACATTATACACACTGTACACACACAAACACACACACAAACACACTATACACAGGTAAACATACACACACACTATACACACACAAACATACACACACACAAGCATTATACACACATATACACACATTATACACACTGTACACACACTATACACACACAGACTATACACACACAAACATTATATACACACATACACATACACACACACTATACACACAAACATTATACACACACACAATCATACACACACTACACATTATACACATTATACACACTATACACACACAAACATTATACACATATACACACACACTATACACACAAACACACTATACACAGACAAACATTATACGCACACACTATACACACACTGCACACATTATACACACTATATACAGACAAACACTATACACACAAACATTATATACACATACACACACACTATACACACACAAACATTATACACACTGTACACACACAAACAAACACACTATACACAGACAAACATACACACACACAAGCATTATACACACATACATTATACACACTATACACACACAAACATTATATACACACACACACACTATACACACAAACATTATACACACACACTATACACACACAAACATACACACACTATACACATAATACACACTATACACACACACAAACATGCTATACACACAAACATTATACACACTATACACACAAACACACTATACACACACAATCATACACACACTATACACATTATGCACACTATACACACACAAACATTATACACACATACACACACTATACACATGCACACACTATACACACATAATCATTATACACATACTATGCACATTATACACACACAAACACACTATACATACACAAACATTATATATACATACACAAACACACTATACACAAACAAACATTATATACACTATACACACACAATCATTGTACACATATACACACACAAACACACTATATATACACAAACATTATACACACACACACACTATACACACACTATAAATACACAAACATTATATATACATACACAAACACACTATACACAAACAAACATTATATACACTGTACACACACAAACATTATACACACTATACACACACAAACATTATACAAACTACACACACACTATACACATTATACACACTATACACTCACAAACACACTATACACACATACACATACAAACGGTGCGTAAGACTCACGGTAAGACTCGCAGAAGTTGGCTTATGTGTTTACATCAACGCGGAATGGTGCAAGAACTCTGTGCTTGTTTCTAGTTTCTGTTCATCGCTTTTGGAGTTTGTGACTGTTAGATGCAGACCATTTTATTTACCACGGGAATTCACCACCGTATTCATTTTTGGAGTGTACATTCCCCGCAGCTCTAATGCTAAAGAGGCTCTGTGTGGGCGTTACGGAGCTGATAGCGAGCTGCAGAATGCTCACCTCAACGGACTGTTTATTTTCACCGGAGATTTCAATCATGCAAATCTCAAGTCTGTTCTTCCTAAATTTCATCAGCATGTTAGGACTTTGCTACCAGAGGAGTGAACGCACTGTATCTTGTTTACACAAACATTCCCGGCGCACAAACATTCGTGCAGAGCCCCGCCCCCACCTTGCCTACTCAGACCACACCTATGTTATGTTGATTCCAGCATACAGGCCACTCGTCAGACGCTCTAAACTGGTTCTGAAACTGGTTAAAACCTGGCGAGCTACATCAGCAAGTGCATTGATGACGTGACCATCTCCAAATCCATCACAACCAGAAGCCGTGGATGACCGCAAAAGTGCGTGCGCTGCTGAAATCCAGGGACTCTGCCTTCAGAGCTGGAGACAAGGATGCCCTAAGAACAGCACGGGCTAAACTGTCTCGAGCCATCAGGGAGGCAAAGCGTACACACTCCCAGAGAATCCACGGCCACTTCCAGAGCTAGCGGTGACACTCGGCACATGTGGCAAGGCATCCAGTCCATCACCAACTACAGGCCAGCTCCACCTGCCTGTGACAGTGATGCCTCCCTCCCAGATGAGCTGAACAACTACGCTTGGTTTGAGGCACAGAATGACATGACAGCGAGGAAGACCATCCCTCCTCCAGAGGACCAGGTGCTCTGCCTCACCACGGCCAATGTGAGGAAAACTCTACGCAGAGTTAACCCACGGAGCTGCTGGAAGAGACAACATTCCTGGCAGAGTGCTCAGGGAATGTGCAGAACAGCTAGCAGATGTCTTCACTGACATCTTCAATATCTCCCTGAGCAGCGCCATTGTCCCAACGTGCCTAAAGACCACCACCATCATCCCTGTGCCGAAGAAGTCTCCAGTGTCCCATCTCAATGACTACCGTCCCATTGCACTCACACCCATCATCATGAAGTGCTTCGAGAGTATCAACGGGTCCAACGTGAAGATCATCAAGAGCACCAAATTCCTCTGTGTTCACCTGGCGGAGGACCTCACCTGGTCACTCAACACCAGCTCCATCACCAGAAAAGCCCAGCAGCGTCTGTACTTTCTGCAAAGGCTGCGGAAGGCTCATTTTCCACCTCCCATCCTGAACACCTTCTACAGAGGGACCATCAAGAGCGTCCTGAGCAGCTGCATCACTGCCTGGTTCGGGAATTGCACCGTGTGGGATCGCAAGACCCTGCAGTGGATAGTGAGGACAGCTGAGAAGATCATCTGAGTCTCTCTTCCCTTTATTACGGACATTTACTCCACACGCTGCATCCGCAAAGCCAACAGCATTGTGGATGACCCCACACACCCCTCACACACACTCTTCACCCTCCTGTCATCTGGAAAGAGGTACCGTAGCATTCAGGTCCTCACAACCAGACAGTTTTTCTGACTGTGCTTCCCTCAAGCAATCAGGTGTCTCAACAGAGATCTGAACTAAACAGAGGAACATGGACACACACACACATACACACACACACTCTGAACTGAGCTGCACTGATCAGAACTCACACACACACACACACACACACACACACACACACACACACACACACACATCTGACATTGTTTACATGCACACGTCACTTTAATATTTGTATATGTACCATAACTTGGAACACTATATCTGTGTTAAATACCTCTGCTGCTGCTGCTCTTGCACTCACTGTACAGTCGGCATTATGTGTCTTGTTTGTCTGCACTGTCTCGTCATTCCCTGCACTTATGTTGTATGTTTAGTTTAAAAATTCTGCACCTTAGTTTAGCTTCATGTTTGTCCGCGTCACCCTGTATTTTGTTTTTGTTATGTGTAGCACCTCTGGTCCAGGAGGAATGTTGTTTCATTTCACCGTGTACGGCATCAACAATATTTGGTTGAAGTGACAATAAAGCTTCTTTGACTTTGACTTTGACTTTGAAACACACTATACACATTATATACACTATACACACAAACATTATACACACATACACACAAAAACGCACTATACACATACTAACATTATACACACACAAACATTATACACACTACACACACACTATACACATTATATACACCATACACACAAACATTATACACACATACACACAAAAACGCACTATACACATACTAACATTATACACACACAAACATTATACACACTATACACACACACTATACACATTATACACACTATACTACCACTATACTACTGTCCTCTACTCTACTGTATACTACAGTTACAGGATATATAATACGCTGCAGTTCTGTGAATTAAAAAATGTCTTTCTGTCTGTCTCTCAGCCGTATTTCTCCACCAGAGTGACCGCGTCAGCGATTGACCACAGGGTGAAGCTGCTGGATCAGTCCATTCAGCCACAAAGCGAAGAAGGAGGAGACAAAAAGATCAAAGCTGGATTCTGGGAGGAGTTTGATGTAAATGTCCATTTTTTATCACTGAGTCTAGTTTGGTTTTATTGGCTAGTCTCCAGGGGACAGTAATTAATCAGCCAAAATCTAAAGTCCAGTTCATTCTGACTGACCTGTCCAACCTGCTGTGATTGGCCAGTTATTGTATGTATAATTTGTTTTGCCCATTTATTTTCATCATCAGGCTTCGGGGTTTGTGAGGCTTTAGACATTCTGGATTGGACATCTGAGAGCTCTGAGGATTAGCTACATTTTCTTTGGGTCTTGTGGCTAATCGTGGCTAGTCTTGGATAGTCTTGGATAGTCTTGGCTAGTCAGGCTTTGGGGATTGGCTAGATTTTGGGTTTTGGGAATTGGATGGTCTTCAGGTTTTGGGGAACTTCATCCAGCCTCTAAAACCTGAAGTGTAAATGCAAGTTTTGAGGATTGTTTGGTCTTTGGCTAGACGTCAGACATCGGGGAGGGGATAGACTTCAAGCTTTAGGGAGGGGCTAGTCAGACTGGGCTTTGAAGTTTTGGCTAGTCTCTAGGATTTTGGGATAAGTGTCATATTTAAAATGTCTGCTATTATTCCTCCCTCAGTAGAGAATAGCGAATATCCTGGTGATTTGGGATTTGTGTGTGTGTGTGTTTGATCACTTAGTAACTGGTTAGTGACTGTGTGGTTCTGATTGACCAGTCCCTGTATGTCTGTTGTGTATAAACTGGACCTTCTCTGTGCAGGCTCTGCAGAAACTCGACACCAAGATGAAGAAGAGCAGAGATGAAGGGATGCGTCCGGAGAACAAAAGCAAAAACAGATATAAAAACATCCTGCCTTGTGAGACAAAGCCAACTTTATAATCTTCTACAGAAATGTAAACATTCCTTACACTTTTAACGACATCGTTTTTCTCACTTTCCCTTCAGTCGATGAAACCCGAGTGTGTCTGCAGGACGGAGACCCCAACGTGGTCGGATCTGATTATATTAACGCCAACTACGTGCAGGTATTTCTCGAGTGAAGTGATCAGATCATACAAGAGGAACTGTCACGTCACCCTTAATGGACCTCTTCCTCTTCATCTTTGTAGAATAAGATGTGTGAAAGCTGTCCTCCGAAAGTCTACATTGCATGCCAAGGCTGTCTCGCAACAACCGTCAATGATTTCTGGCAAATGGTGTGGCAAGAGGAGACACGGGTCATCGTCATGACGACAAAGGAGGTCGAGAAAGGACGGGTCTGTATTGTGGATAAAGAAGCCACAATTGTTTTGGTCTCCTTGACGACACCTTTAAATGAACTGAAACATAAAGGTCATGTCCCAAACGCAGGTATCAGTGTTCCCCAGTCAAGTGCTTTAGGAAAGGGCCTTACATAGTGCTAAAACAGGAGGAGTGATGAGACTGAGGAGTGAATTACTGTGGGGTTCTGACACCCGGGGCACTTGGTGACTGGGAGGGAAAAGTAGCTTATTACACCCTGAGTAGGGAGTAGGGTGTGATTTGGGACATAGTCACAGGAATGTTCCTCTGTGTGTGTTGCTCTGCAGAATAAGTGTGTTCCGTACTGGCCCAGCAGTGACGAGACCAAAGAGTTTGGGAATTACATAGTGACCTCACTGTCCGAGAGAGATGCTGGAGACTACAAAGTCAGAGTCATGGAGGTGCAGACCATCAACAGGGTAGGGACAGAGATTTAATCTCACAACAACAACACACAACACCACACAAGACAATATCACACAACATAATGATGACAATAAAGATGCACAGCCTGGTGACGTACGTGTGTGTGTGTGTGTGTGTGTGTGTGTGTTTTAGAGTGAGATGCCAAGAGAGATCTGGCACTTTCAGTATCTGAGCTGGCCGGATCATGGTGTCCCTGAGCAGCCAGACAAAGTCCTCGGTTTTCTTTCTCAGGTCAACAGCAAGCAGCTGGAGTTTTCCAGTGTGGGGCCCATGATCGTCCACTGCAGGTAACACACCCATACTCCCACCCCTACCCCCACATCACATCACCTGGGTTACATTCACGTACGTGTGGGAGAGGGAGAGGGAGGGGGAGAAGAGAGGCAGAGGAGGAAGAGAGGCAGGGGCAGAGGGAGAGAGAGGCAGAGGGGGAAAAGAGGAAGAGGGGGAAGAGAGGCAGAAGGAGAGGCAGAGGGAGAAGAGAGGCAGAGGAGGAAGAGAAACAGAGGGGGAGGGAGAGGCAGAGGGGTAAGAGAAGCAGATGGAGAAGAGAGGCAGAAGGAGAGGCAGAGGGGTAAGAGAGGCAGAGGGGCAAGAGTACATAAAGATAGTACTTAAATATAGAAGGATATCGTTTATACTCTGTATATCAGGGGTGGAGAAACTTTCAGCATTCATTTAATATTCATTTATATGCAGTAAGGTGAATCCAATGATTTTTGTGACTTTCAGTGCTGGAAACGGCTGAACATAACAATAAAAACAACAAAAATAATTTTTGTGATTTTTAGTGCTGGAATCGGCCGAACAGGAACCATTATTGTCATTGACATGCTGATCGAGACAATCGACAATAAAGGTGGAACTGTCTATCTATCTATCTATCTATCTATCTATCTATCTATCTATCTGTCTATCTGTCTGTCTGTCTGTCTATCTGTCTGTCTGTCTGTCTGTTTGTCTTGCTCTGTCTGTCTGTCTATCTATCTGTCTGTCTCTCTCGCTCTGTCTGTCTGTCTGTCTCAGTAAATATGATGTACTTACTTAGATACGATTTGTAAATAATAATAATAATAATAATAATAATAATAATAATAATATTACACTAATGTTTCACACATGACAGAGACTGAGAATGACATCCCTCTGTGTGTGTGTGTGTGTGTGTGCGCATTTGTGTTTGTGTGTGTGTGTGTGTGTGTGTACAGGTGTGGACTGTGATATCGACATACAGAAGTGTATTCAGATGGTGAGGGAACAGAGGTCAGGGATGGTGCAGACGGAGGCACAGTACCGGTTCATTTATCTCGCCATGCTGAAGTACATCGAGTCTCAGAAAGACATTCAGCATGCTAGAATGGTGAGGAGGAGGAGGAGGGGGAGGAGGGTTGGAGGGAGGGAGGAGGGTTGGAAGGAGGAGGGAGGAAGGAGGGTTGGAGGGAGGGGAGGATGGAGGAGGGTTGGAAGGAGGCGGTAGAAAGGAGGGTTGGAGGGAGGGGAGGATGGAGGAGGGTTGGAAGGAGGAGGCAGGAAGGAGGGTTGGAGGGAGGGGAGGAAGGAGGAGGGAGGAAGGAGTGAGGTATATTTGGGTGTTGGAGGGATAGAGGGAGGATCGAAGAGATAAAATGATGATAGAGGAAAGGTTGAAGGTATGTTACTGAGGGAGAGGGAATAGGAGATGATGCAATAAACTGAGAGAAGTTATGAAGAACACATACACTCTCTCCACTGGAACATTTGGTATCTGTATAAAACATTGCACTTCTCTCGTTAGATTCATGTTCTAGCACATTCCAGTTGTTGGACCACTCCAGTGTGGCTTTAGCAGTACACTCAGGGTCAGAAGCTCCAGCTCCACACTTATCTCTCAGACTGGAAAATACTTCTAGTAGGATTCTCATGTGTTTGTCTTTAACCCTAACCCAGTCTTCCTTCTGATCCTTAAGCATCCTCACCACATGACACTATCACCACCATACTACCATCAACATACTACCATCAAGTCAAGTCAGGTCAAGAAGCTCTTACTGTCATTTCAACCACATATAGCTGACGCAGTACATAGTGAAATGAAACAATGTTTCTCCAGAACCCTGGTGCTACATTAAACAACATACAACATGTTACAAACAGAACAACACAGAGCTAAAACAGAAGGTTTGTCCTAGCTACATAAAGTGCAACTGCAGTAGTAAAACGTAGTGCAAATAGAATTAATCATTATAGCAGTGAGTTGAAGTAGTGCAAATAAGAAGTAACATATATGAAACATATGTTAGGCCGCCTTATCCCCAGCTCTGAAGGTGGAGTCTGTCGACTTCAGGAGAGCACGCACTTCTACAGTCATCCATGGCTTCTGGTTGGAGCGTGTGGTGGTCTTGGAGACGGTCTTTTCATCGATGCACTTGCCGATGTAGCTGGTCACTGATGTCATGTACTCCTCCAAGTTGATAGAGTCGCCGTTGGTTGTAGCCTCCCTGAACATGTCCAAGTCAGTGCACTCAAAACAGTCCTGAAGAGCAGAGATGGCTTCTGCTGGCCAGGTTTTAACCAGTTTCAGAACTGGTTTAGAGCGTCTGACTAGTGGTCTGTATGCTGGAATTAGCATAACAGAGATGTGGTCTGAGTAGCCGAGGTGGGGGCGGGGCTCTGCACATTATGTACAGGGGATGTTTGTGTAAACAAGATCCAGCGTGTTCATGCCCCTCGTCACAAAGTCCACATGCTTATGAAATTTAGGGAGCACTGTTTTGAGATTTGCATGATTAAAATCTCTGGCAATAATAAACAGTCCGTCGAGATGAGCATTCTGCAGGTCGCTAATAGCTCCGTAGAGCTCACACAGAGCCTCCTTAGCATTAGCGCTGGGGGGAATGTACACTCCGAAAATGAAAGCGCTGGTGAATTCCCGTGGTAAATAAAATGGCCTGCATCTAACAGTCACAAACTCCACTAGTGATGAACAGTAACTAGAAACAAGCACAGAGTTCTTGCACCATTCAGTGTTTATGTAAACACCCACACCGCCACAGTGAGTCTTACCGCACAGAACTGCATTTCTGTCGGCATGAAACGCGATTAGCCCGTCTAGCTGAACGGCGTCATCTGGAACTCTCCGTGCCACCATACTACACCATACACGTCTCCAAGCCACCATACTACCTCCACCATACTACCATCACCATACTACCACCACCATCACCATACTACCACCACAATACTACCACCACCATACTACCACCACAATACTACCACCACAATACTACCACCACAATACTACCACCACCATACTACCACCACAATACTACCACCACAATACTACCACAATACTAACACCACCATACTACTACCACAATGCTACCATCACCATACTACCACTACTATACTACCACCACCATACTACCACTACTATACTACCACCACCATACTACCACTACTATACTACCACCACCATACTACCACTACTATACTACCACCACCATACTACCACCACAATACTACCACCACAATACTACCACCACCATACTACTACCACAATGCTACCACCACCATACTACCACCACAATACTACCACCACAATACTAACACCACAATACTACCACCACCATACTACTACCACAATGCTACCACCACCATACTACCACCACAATACTACCACCACAATACTACCACCACCAAACTACCACCACAATACTACCACCACCGTACTTCCACCACTATACTACCACCACCACCATACTGCTACCACAATGCTATCGCCACCATACTACCACCACCGTACTACCACCACTGTACTACCACTACAATACTACCAACACTGTACTACCATCACCATACTACCACTACCGGACTACCACCACAATACTACCACCACCGTACTACCACCACAATACTACCACCACCATACTACTTCCACAATGCTACCACCACAATACTACCACCACAATACTACCACCACCATACTACCACCACAATACTACCACCACAATACTACCACCACCATACTACCACCACAATACTACCACCACCGTACTACCACCACTATACTACCACCACCGTACTACCACCACAATACTACCACCACCGTACTACCACCACCACCATACTACCACCACAATACTGCCACCACTGTACTTCCACCACTATACTACCACCACCACCATACTGCTACCACAATGCTATTGCCACCATACTACCACCACAATACTACCACCACCGTACTACCACTACAATACTACCACCACTGTACTACCATCACCATACTACCACCACCGGACTACCACCACAATACTACCACCACCGTACTACCACCACAACACTACCACCACCATACTACTTCCACAATGCTACCACCACAATACTACCACCACCATACTACTACCACAATGCTACCACCACTATACTACCACCACTATACTACCACCACAATACTACCACCACAATACTACCACCACAATGCTACCACCACAATACTACCACCACCATACTACCACCACAATACTACCACCACCGTACTACCACCACCATACTACCACCACCGTACTACCACCACAATACTACCACCACTGTACTACCACCACCACCATACTACCACCACAATACTGCCACCACTATACTACCACCACAAAACTACCACCACCATACTACTACCACAATGCTACCACCACCGTACTTCCACCACAATACTACCACCACCATACTACCACCACAATACTACCACCACCATACTACTTCCACAATGCTACCACCACAATACTACCACCACAATACTACCACCACAATACTACCACCACCATACTACCACCACAATACTACCACCACCGTACTACCACCACTATACTACCACCACCGTACTACCACCACCGTACTACCACCACAATACTACCACCACCGTACTACCACCACCACCATACTACCACCACAATACTGCCACCACCGTACTTCCACCACTATACTACCACCACCACCATACTGCTACCACAATGCTATTGCCACCATACTACCACCACAATACTACCACCACCGTACTACCACCACTGTACTACCACTACAATACTACCACCACTGTACTACCATCACCATACTACCACCACCGGACTACCACCACAATACTACCACCACCGTACTACCACCACAATACTACCACCACCATACTACTTCCACAATGCTACCACCACAATACTACCACCACCATACTACTACCACAATGCTACCACCACTATACTACCACCACTATACTACCACCACAATACTACCACCACCATACTACCACCACAATACTACCACCACAATGCTACCACCACAATACTACCACCACCATACTACCACCACAATACTACCACCACCGTACTACCACCACCATACTACCACCACCGTACTACCACCACAATACTACCACCACCATACTACCACCACCACCATACTACCACCACAATACTGCCACCACTATACTACCACCACAAAACTACCACCACTATACTACCACCACCATACTACCACCACCGTACTACCACCACAATACTACCACCACCATACTACTACCACAATGCTACCACCACTATACTACCACCACAATACTACCACCACTATACTACCACCACTATACTACCACCACTATACTACCACCACCTATACTACACAACTACACACACCATACTACCACCACAATGCTACCACCACAATACTGCCACCACTATACTACCACCACCGTACTACCACCACAATACTACCACCACCGTACTACTACCACAATACTACCACCACCATACTACCACCACTGTACTACCACCACCATACTACCACCACCATACTACCACCACAATACTACCACCACCGTACTACCACCACAATACTACCACCACCATACTACTTCCACAATGCTACCACCACCGTACTACCACCACAATACTACCACCACCATACTACCACCACCACCATACTACTACCACAATGCTACCACCACAATACTACCACCACTATACTACCACCACAATACTACCACCACCGTACTACCACCACAATACTACCACCACCATACTACCACCACAATGCTACCACCACAATACTGCCACCACTATACTACCACCACCGTACTACCACCACAATACTACCACCACCATACTACCACCACCGTACTACCACCACCGTACTACAGTCTTTCAGTTCAGTTTGTCAATAATTGTCTCTGTTATTATTATGGGATGTTTATTGTGGAATTCTGACATCAGTTCAGTTCAGTTTAGACTCTAACAGGACACAGAGTGCAAAAGTTGAAAGGTGTAAATACTTATGCATTTTACAGAAGTAAAGAATTGTGTTCATCACACTGTGCGTGTGTGTGTTTGTGTGTGTGTATTTTGGTGTTTGTGTGTGTGTGTGTGTGTGTGTGTGTGTGTGTTTTTAGGCCACAGAGACGGAGTATGGAAACCTGTCCCTGCAACCCAAACATGTTAAAGCTTCTCGTAAAGTGTCCAAGTAAGTGACGGATGAGCGGGGGAGGGGGAGGTTCCAAATGCGCACACACACACACACACACACACACACACACACACACACACACAGACAGAGTTATCTCAGGCTAACAGTTCAATGTCCACCAGAGTGCTCAGTTCTAACTCCACAGATTAAATATGATGAAGAGAACACACACACACACACACACACACTAACACACACACAGATTAGTGGTCTAAGTTATTAGAATCTAGTTAGCGGTTAGAACAGTGCATTTTGGGTAAGTGTGAGGTTCAGTCTGAACTGGGTTAGGATCTCTGGGTCAGAGAGGATTAAACTGCACTAAATTCCTACAGAGATGTGTGTGTGTGTGTGTGTGTGTGTGTGTGTGTGTGTGTGTGTGTTTAGTAGAGAAATATGTTTACGTGCCCCTCTGTCCCTATCAGTGACCACTGACCTTTAACTCCAGCCTGTTTTTAAATCACTGTTCTGTCCTGGTCACTATAACACACAGAGCTTCTTGTGTCTCAGTAAATGTTCATACTTTCATTACAGCTACACACACAAGTTCACACACCCAGGACATGCTTAACCTGGTGGAACAGGAACACTGGGTTCCTCTGATTTAGCGTGGGACTGAGGGACTGACATCACTCTGATGTATCAGGATTAAAGTGCAGTAGATCAGTGTTGTGTGATCATGAAGTATGTCTGTGAAATCCATCACACTGACTCTATGTCTTACTCTATAAAATAAATGTCTCCATTATTTTACCCGAAAGGTGTGTAAACTTTTGCACTCAGCTGCATGTTTGTGATGTGTGTGTGTGTGTGTGTGTGTGTGTGTGATGTCATGGTGATATTTCCAGTATTAATGTCTTTCCATACTGTTTTTAAATCCAACTGAAAAATTATTTTAACTAACATTCCATATCTCTGTCTCTGTCACACACACACACACACACACACACACACACACTGTAAGAGGAAGTGGTCACTGGGTCAGAACAAAGGGACACATAAACAGTTTTATCTGCAGAACTGAAGCCTGAGTGAAGTTTAATCATCTTCCAGTCCTCACAGTAACACTAATGAACACTGACCAACACTAATAAACACTGACCCACACTAATGAACACTAACCAACACTAATAAACACTGACCAAAACTAATAAACACTGACCAACACTAATGAACACTGACCCACATTAATGAACACTGACCCACACTAATAAAAACTGACCCACACTAATAAACACTGACCAACACTAATAAACACTGACCAACACTAATAAACACTGACCAACACTAATGAACACTAACCAACACTAATAAACACTGACCAACACTAATGAACAGTGACGAACACTAATAAACACTGACCAACACTAATAAACACTGACCCACACTAATAAACACTGACCAACACTAATGAACACTAACCAACACTAATAAACACTGACCCACACTAATAAACACTGACCAACACTAATGAACACTAACCAACACTAATAAACACTGACCCACACTAATGAACAGTGACCAACACTAATGAACACTAACCAACACTAATAAACACTGACCAAAACTAATAAACACTGACCCACACTAATAAACACTGACCAACACTAATAAACACTGACCAACACTAATAAACACTGACCCACACTAATAAACACTGACCAACACTAATGAACACTAACCAACACTAATAAACACTGACCCACACTAATGAACAGTGACCAACACTAATGAACACTAACCAACACTAATAAACACTGACCAAAACTAATAAACACTGACCAACACTAATGAACACTGACCCACATTAATGAACACTGACCCACACTAATAAAAACTGACCCACACTAATAAACACTGACCAACACTAATAAACACTGACCAACACTAATAAACACTGACCCACACTAATAAACACTGACCAACACTAATGAACACTAACCAACACTAATAAACACTGACCCACACTAATGAACAGTGACCAACACTAATGAACACTAACCAACACTAATAAACACTGACCCACACTAATGAACACTAACCAACACTAATAAACACTGACCAAAACTAATAAACACTGACCAACACTAATGAACACTGACCCACATTAATGAACACTGACCAACACTAATGAACACTAACCAACACTAATAAACACTGACCCACACTAATGAACAGTGACCAACACTAATGAACACTAACCAACACTAATAAACACTGACCAAAACTAATAAACACTGACCCACACTAATAAACACTGACCAACACTAATAAACACTGACCAACACTAATAAACACTGACCAACACTAATGAACACTAACCAACACTAATAAACACTGACCCACACTAATGAACAGTGACCAACACTAATGAACACTGACCAACACTAATAAACACTGACCAAAACTAATAAACACTGACCAACACTAATGAACACTGACCCACATTAATGAACACTGACCCACACTAATAAAAACTGACCCACACTAATAAACACTGACCAACACTAATAAACACTGACCAACACTAATAAACACTGACCCACACTAATAAACACTGACCAACACTAATGAACACTAACCAACACTAATAAACACTGACCCACACTAATGAACAGTGACCAACACTAATGAACACTAACCAACACTAATAAACACTGACCCACACTAATGAACACTAACCAACACTAATAAACACTGACCAAAACTAATAAACACTGACCAACACTAATGAACACTGACCCACATTAATGAACACTGACCAACACTAATGAACACTAACCAACACTAATAAACACTGACCCACACTAATGAACACTAACCAACACTAATAAACACTGACCAAAACTAATAAACACTGACCAACACTAATAAACACTGACCCACATTAATGAACACTGACCAACACTTGGGGTTGAATATTGCCCCAGTTACTGGTTCCAGAGATGGACACAGAGCCTATAGATGGACAGACCTGCACATGTCTGATACTAGCTCAGTATTAATCGTCTGAAATGGCTGCTGAAATCTGATTGGCTGACAGCAGCCATGTTTTGAAGTCATGGTATTGATGTGCAGAATGACTCAGAGCACTAAAACTCAAGCTCCGCCCCCTTTATACTGTTTAACTTTACGCATCGCTTCCCATACATGTATTTACAGTTGGGTTTCTTTAAAATCCATGAAGGTAAATTCAGCTGATTGAGTAAACTAGCTCCGCCCACTCGGGATTGATTGTCATGTGGTGGACATACACTATATTGGCAAAAGTTTTGGGACACCCCTCCAAATCATTGACTTGAGATGTTGTTTTTCAGGGGTTGGGCTCGGCCCCTTATTTCCAGTGAAAGGAACTCTTAATGTTTCAGCATACCAAGGCATTTTGGCTCGCAGTCTCCGCTCTAATTCATCCCAAAGGTGTTCTATGGGGTTGAGGTCAGGACTCTGTGCAGGCCAGTTAAGTTCCTCCACACCAAACTCACTCATCCATGTCTTTATGGACCTTGCTTTGGTCACTGGTGTGCAGTCATGTTGGAACAGGAAGGGGTCATCCCCAAACTGTTCCCACAAAGAGCATGAAATTGTCCAAAATGTCTTGGTATGCTGAAGCATTAAGAGTTCCTTTCACTGGAACTAAGGGGCCGAGCCCAACCCCTGAAACACAACACCTGAACTCAGTGATATGGAGGAGTGTCCCAAAACTTTTGGATATATAGTGTTTTTGTTCAGAAATGACCACATGGTTTTGAAAATGAATGAGGTAGAAAAAAATCCTAATGAAAACAAACCCTTCATGGACAGACCTCTAATGATGATGATGATTAAGATGAAGATAATGATGGAGATGATTATGTTGATGATTAAGATGATGATGATGATTAAGATGATGATGGAGATGATGATGATGATGATGGAGATGATGATGATGATTAAGATGATGATGGAGATGATTATGTTGATGATTAAGATGATGATGATGATTAAGATGATGGAGATGATGATGGAGATGATGGAGATGAAGATGATGATGATGATGATGATGATGGAGATGATGATGATTAAGGTGATGATGATTAAGATGATGGAGATGATGATGGAGATGATGATGATTAAGATGATGATGGAGATGATGATGATGATTAAGATGATGGAGATGATGATGATGATTAAGATGATGATGGAGGTGATTATGTTGATGATTAAGATGATGATGATGATTAAGATCATGATGATAATGGAGATGATGATGGAGATGATGATGATGATTGAGATGATGATGGAGATGATGGAGATGATGACGAAGATGATGATGATGATGGAGATGATGATGATGATTAAGATGATTATGGAGATGATTATGTTGATTAAGATGATGATGATGGAGACGATGATGGAGATGATGATGATTAAGATGATTATGGAGATGATGACGAAGATGATGATGATGATTAAGATGATTATGGAGATGATTATGTTGATGATTAAGATGATGATGATGATGGAGATGATGATGATTAAGATCATGATGATAATGGAGATGATGATGGAGATGATGATGATGATGATGATTAAGATGATTATGGAGATGATGACGAAGATTATGATGATGATGGAGATGATGATGATGATTAAGATGATTATGGAGGTGATTATGTTGATGATGATGATGATGGAGATGATGATGATTAAGATCATGATGATAATGGAGATGATGATGGAGATGATGATTAAGATGATTATGAAGATGATGATGGAGATGATGACGAAGATGATGATGATGATTAAGATGATTATGGAGATGATTATGTTTATGATTAAGATGATGATGATGATGGAGATGATGATGGAGATGATTAAGATGATGATGATTAAGATCATGATAATGGAGATGATGATGATGATGATGATGATCTGTGTTGCAGGAATAAGGAGGATGTGTATGAGAATCTTGGAGCAAAGGGGAAGAAAGACGTGAAAAAGCAGAAATCAGAGGAGAAGAAGAGTGGCTCTGTGAGGAAACGATAAGACTGAGAGTGGAATAATGATGAGGCCCTCACCATGTTCTCATTATTATTATTATTATTATTATTATTATTATTATTATTACTATTATTATTATTACTATTATTATTATTATTATTATTATTATTATTATTATTATTATTATTATTATTATTATATTATTATTATTGTTAATAATATTAATGTTGTTGTTGTTGATGATCTAGTTAGCGAGTCAGTTTTAACACAGGAGGAATTCATTCATCATTCATTAGTAATTGTTCTGTAAGCTGTGATTTTAATACAAATGCTTTTACAATAAAGTGTTTCTCTGGCAAAATACACTGTAACACTGTAATACACACACACTGTAACACACACACACACACTGTAACACTGTAATACACAAGCACATAAAATGTAACACTGTAATACACACACACACACACACACTGTAACACAACACAAAAATGTAACACTGTAATAACACACACACACACACACACTGTAACACTGTAAATACACACACACACACTGTAACACTGTAATACACACACACACACACACACACACACACACTGTAACACACACACACAAACACACACTGTAACACTGTAATACACAAGCACACACACACACACACACACACACACTGTAACACACACACACACAAAACACACACTATAACACTGTAATACACACACTGTAGTACACACACAACAAACACACTGTAACACTGTAATACACACACACACTATAACACTGTAATACACACACAACAAACTGTAACACACACACACACACAACAAACACACTAACACTGTAATACACACACACACATTGTAATACTGTAATACACACACACACACACACACACACACACTAACACTGTAACACACACACACACACAACACTGTAACACACACACACAACACACACACTGTAACACTGTAATACACACATACTGTAACACGCACACACAAAACACACTGTAGTACACACGCACACAAATACACACAAACACACACACAAACGCACTGTAATACACACATACACACACTGTAACGCTGTAATACACGCACACACACACACTGTAACACTGTCATGCGCACACACACACACACACAACACTGTAACACTGTAATACAGACACACACACACTGTAACACTGTAATACAGACACACACACACTGTAACACACACACACAAAACACACACTATAACACTGTAATACAGACACACACACACTGTAACACACACACACAAAACACACACTATAACACTGTAATACACACACATTGCAGTACACACACACAAACACACTAACACTGTAATACACACACACACTGTAACACTGTAATATACACACACACTGTAACACACACACACAAAACACACACTATAACACTGTAATACACACACACAAACTGTAACACACACACACACACACAAACACACTAACACTGTAATACACACACACACACATTGTAATACTGTAATACACACACACAACACACACTAACACTGTAACACACACACACAACACACACACTGTAACAATGTAATACACACATACTGTAACACACACAAAACACACTGTAGTACACACGCATACAAATACACACACAAACACACACACAAACGCACTGTAATACACACATACACACACTGTAACATGTAATACACACACACAAACTGTAAACACACACACACACACACACACAAACACACTAACACTGTAATACACACACACACACACATTGTAACACTGTAATACACACACACACTGTAACACTGTAATACAGACACACACACACTGTAACACACACACACAAGACACACACTATAACACTGTAATACACACACATTGTAATACACACACACAAACACACTAACACTGTAATACACACACACACTGTAACACTGTAATATACACACACACTGTAACACACACACACAAAACACACACTATAACACTAATACACACACACAAACTGTAACACACACGCACACACACAAACACACTAACACTGTAATACACACACACACACACACACATACACACACACACTAACACTGTAACACACACACACAACACACACACTGTAACACTGTAATACACACATACTGTAACACACAAACACAAAACACACACTATAGTACACACGCACACAAATACACACACAAACACACACACAAACGCACTGTAATACACACACTGTAACATGTAATACACACACTATAACGCTGTAATACACACACACACACACACACTAACACTGTAATACACACACACACACATTGTAACACTGTAATGCACACACACACACACACACACACTGTAAAACTGTGATACACACAAACACAAAAACACACACACACATTTTTCAAGATGTCTTTGAACCATCATCAAGTTTGCTGACGACACAGCTGTGGTGGGACTGATCTCTGACAACAATGACACGGCCTACCTGGAGGAGATTAGGAATCTGGAGAACTGGGGCCAGAGGAACAACCTCCTCCTTAACGTCAGCAAGACAGAGGAGCTGATAGTGGACTTCAGCACGAAGCAGGAGAGGAACTACCAGACCCCCGTGATCAATGAGAGCCCAGTGGAGAGAGTGGACAGCTTCAGATACCTCAGTGTTCACATCACGCAGGACCTGTCATGGTCCTGTACATCATCACCGTGGTGAAAAAGGCCCGGCAGCGACTCTACCACCTCAGACTAGGTTACTATCACGATGGCGCCACAGATGGCCGCCTCAGTGTGCAGCTCTCCAGTGTTTGTTTTGTTTTTGTTAGTTTTTCCTGTTTTTTGTTTCTCAAACTTGATCAGTTTTACCAGGGATGAACTGATGGACATTCGGCAGAACACACCACACAATGTTCTACCAGTTTTCAATTATTCAGACGTTTTGCTGGACATTGTAGTTGGCGGAGCAGTGGCGCTGTTCAAACGCTTTAAGAAGCGCAAGCGGGGGAAGCGAGCCGGCGCGCTCGTCAAGCTCAGACAGCGCGGCTGTAGAACAGTGCTGCCCAGCATCCATCTGGAGAATCTCCGCTCTCTACCCAACAAAATGGACGAACTTCTTCTGCTCTCCCGGACAAATAAGGATTTTTCAAACTCTGCTGCTCTGTGTTTTACTGAATCCTGGCTGAACGACGCCATTCCGGACAATGCGCTTAATCTGCCGGGCTTCCAGCTGTTCAGAGCGGATCGGGTCGCAGAATCAGCGGGGAAATCGCGTGGCGGTGGGACATGCTTCTACATCAATGAAAGGTGGTGTACAGATGTAACAGCGTTGAAGAAGATGTGCTGTCCCGATTTGGAAGCTTTCTTTATCAACTGTAAACTGTTCTACTTGCCGCGGGAGTTTTCCTCCTTCATTCTTGTTAGCATTTACATTCCACCGCAAGCACACGTGAGCTCGGCTCTACAACACCTGGCTGATCAGATCACACACACAGAGCAACAACACCCGGACTCTGTTATTATCATTCCCGGGGACTTTAATAAAGCAAACCTCTCACATGAACTGCCAAAATTCAAACAACACATTTCGTGTCCCACCAGAGACAAAAATATTTTGGACCACTGCTACACCACAATAAAGGATGCATATCGCTCTGTACCCAGAGCAGCTTTAGGACTCTCTGACCACTGCCTGGTTCATCTTCTCCCAACATACAGGGCAAAACTTAAATCTGCTAAACCTGTAGTAAGGACTGTAAAGAGATGGACCAGTGAAACAGAACAGGACTTACAGGCCTGTTTTGAATGCACTGATTGGAGTATTTTTGAAGCTGGTGCCACTGATCTGGATGAGCTCACAGAGACTGTAACATCATACATCAGTTTCTGTGAAGACATGTGCATCCCTACCAGGACTTATTTAACATTCAATAATGATAAGCCATGGTTCAGCAAAACTCAGACATCTTCATCAGGCCAAAGAGGATGCCTTCAGGAATGGGGACAGAGTCTTGTACAATCAGGCCAGAAACACACTGAATAAGGAGATTAGGGTGGCTAAGAGGAGCTATGCTAAAAAGCTGGAAAACCAATTCTCTTCCAACGACCCTGCTTCAGTGTGGAAAGGCCTGAAAGACATCACAAACTACAAGACACCATCCCCCAGCACTGAGGCCAATCAACAACTTGCTGAAGACCTGAATGAGTTTTACTGCAGATTTGAAACTGCCGGTCTAACATCCCATGCCCCATCTGAAAATCTGTCTACACGACCATTAACACCTCCAGCAACCCCCCTCTCCCCCCCTCCTGCACTTCGGATCAGTGAAGATGACGTGCGTCAGATCTTCCTGAAGCAGAAGAGAAGAAAAGCACCAGGCCCAGATGGTGTCACACCAGCCTGTCTGAAAACCTGTGCTGACCAGCTGGCCTTCATCTTTTCACAGATCTTCAATAGATCACTGGAGCTGTGTGAAGTCCCTGCCTGCTTCAAACGTTCCACCATCAACCCAATCCCAAAGAAACCCAAAATAACAGGACTTAATGACTACAGACCTGTTGCTTTAACGTCTGTGGTCATGAAGTCGTTTGAAAGACTGGTATTGGCTTATCTGAAGAACATCACTGGACCCTTACTGGACCCCCTGCAGTTTGCTTACTGAGCAAACAGGTCCGTGGATGATGCAGTCAACATGGGACTGCACTTCATCCTACAGCATCTGGACAAATCAGGGACTTATGTGAGGCTCCTGTTTGTGGACTTTAATTCGGCATTCAACACCATCATCCCAACACTCCTCCAGACCAAACTAACCCAGCTCTCTGTCCCTAGCTCTATCTGTCAGTGGATCACCAGCTTTCTGACAGATAGGCATCAGCTAGTGAAACTGGGGAAATTCATGTCAAACAGCCGCACCACCAGCACTGGCGCCCCCCAGGGTTGCGTCCTCTCCCCACTGCTCTTCTCCCTTTACACCAATGACTGCACCTCTACTGATCCATCTGTCAAGCTCCTGAAGTTCGCGGACGACACTACAGTCATCGGCCTCATCCAGGACGGTGATGAGTCTGCTTACAGACAGGAGATTGAGCAGCTGGCTGCCTGGTGTAGTCTTAACAATCTGGAGCTCAACACGTTCAAAACAGTGGAGATGATCGTGGACTTCAGGAGGAACACCCCTGCACTCCCCCCACTCACCATCATGAACAGCACTGTACCAACAGTGGAGTCATTCAGGTTCCTGGGCACCACCATCTCTCAGGACCTGAAGTGGGACACTCACATAGACGCCACTATCAAAAAGGCCCAACAAAGACTGTACATCCTTCGGCAGCTGAGGAAGTTCAACCTGCCACAGGAGCTGCTAATACAGTTCTACTCAGCCGTCATTGAGTCTGTTCTGTGCACGTCTATAACTGTTTGGTTCGGCTCAGCTACAAAATCAGACATCAGAAGACTACAGAGAACGGTTCGGACTGCTGAAAGGATTATTGGCGCTCCCCTGCCCACCCTTCAAGAACCGTATACATCCAGAGTGAGGAAAAGGGCTCTGAAAATCACTCTGGACCCCTCACATCCAGGCCATCTCCTTTTTGACCTTTTGCCATCTGGCCGACGCTACAGAGCAGCAAATACCAGGACAGCCAGGCACAAGAACAGTTTCTTCCCCCAAGCAATATATCTTTTGAACAGTTGAATGTTCCCAACACTGGGCAATAATAAAAAATAAAAATAAAAAGTGCAATAACCTCATACTTGTTACCACCCCCACATCCCTACATCTCAACTCATTCTATTCTATTCTGTACATACAAATTACTTTATTTTCCTATTTAAATATGTGTATTTTTATTTCTCATCCTATTTTTTGTTGTTGTTATTTGTATTGTTATTGTTATCTCTGTGCACTGGAGCTTGTGACACTAAAACAAATTCCTTGTATGTGCAAACAAACTTGGCAATAAAGCTCTTTCTGATTCTGATTCTTCTGATTCTGATCAGACGCTTGAGAGACTTTAGACTGCCCTCTAAGTATCCTGAGTATCCTGATGGGAAACATAACGACCTGGTTCTGGAACAGCACCATGCTGGACAGACGAGCTCTTCAGAGGGTGGTGCAATCAGCTGAACGCATCATCCGTACCAAGCTCCCTGACCTGCACTCAATCTACAGCAAGCGGTGCTGGACCAAGGCCAAGAAGATCGTGAACGACCTCAGCCACCCCAACAATGGACTATTCTCTCTGTTGCGGTCAGGATCGCGCTTCTGCTC
>JAUCMX010000003.1:33574135-33626635 GCA_033459395.1 Hemibagrus guttatus
AAACCTGTAATACACAAACAAACCCACACGGTAACACTGTTGTACACACACACACACACACGCTGCAACACTGAAATACACAAACACACACAAACAGATTGTAACACTGTAATACACACACACACACACACACACACACACACACACACAGATTGTAACACTGTTATACACACACACACACACACACTGTAACACTGAAATACACAAACACACACACACACAAACACATTGCAACACTGTAATACAAACACACGCACACTAACACTGTAATACACACACACACTCACTGTAATACACACACACACACACACACACACGGAAACACTAATACACACACACACACACACACCCCTGTAAAACTGTAATACACAAACGCACACACAGATTGTAACACTGTAATGCACACACACAAACCCACACGATAACACTGTTATACACACACACACACACTGTAACACTGAAATACACACACATACACACACAAACACATTGCAACACTGTAATACAAACACACACACACACACACAGTAACACTGAAATACACACACACAGATTGTAACACTGTAATACACACAAACACACACATTGTAACACTGTAATACACAAACACCCACAGACACACACACACACACACACACACACTGTAACACTGAAATACACAAACACACAAACACAAACACACACAGATTGTAACACTGTAATGCACACACACGCACACACAAAAACACACAGATTGTAACACTGTAATACACAAACACACAAACACACACACAAAAACACATACACACACATTGTAACACATTGTTACGCTGTAAAACTGTAATACACACACACACACATACACACAAACACTGTAATACACACACACAACCACACACACACACACACACACACACACTGTAATACAAACACACTAACACTAATACACACACACACACACACTGTAACACTGTAATACACACACACAGACACACAAACACACTAACACTGTAATACACACACACAGACACACACACACTGTAACACTGTAATACACACACACACACAAACACACTAACACTGTAATACACACACACAAACACACACTGTAACACTGTAAAACTGTAATACACTGTAATAGATACACAGACACACACACACTGTAAAACTGTAATACACAAACAAACCCACACGGTAACACTGTTATACACACACACACACACACACACGCTGCAACACTGAAATACACAAACACACACAAACAAAAATTGTAAACACTGTAATACACACAAAACACACACAGATTGTAAACACTGAAATACACAAACACATACACACACAAACACATTGCAACACTGTAATACACACACACACACACACACACACACTAACACTGTAATACACACACACACTCACTGTAACACTAATACACACACAAACTGTGTAACACTGTAATACATACACACACTGTAATATACAAACAGACACACAAATTAAACACTGTAATACACACACACACACACACACACCCAATTTTAACAAACACACACACACTGTACATGTAAAACATACACATACATTGTAACACTGTAATATACACACACATTTATACACACACACAAACTGTAGCACTATAATACACACACACACACACACAAACACACACACACACACATTGTAACTCTATTGTAACACACACACACACACACACAAACACACATTTTAACACTAATACACACACAAACACATTATAACACTGTAATACACACACAAACACATTATAACACTGTAATACACACTAACACACTCACACACACACACACACACAAACACATTTTAACACTAATACTCACACACATGCACACACATACACTGTGTAACACTAACACATACACACACACAAATTGAAACACTGTAATACACACACACACACACACACACACACACACTGATTTACAAACACACACACACTGTAGCAATGTAATACATAAACACAAACTGTAGCACTGTAATACACACACACACACATTGTAACACTGTAATACACACACACACTCACTGTAACACTAATACACACACATACTGTGTAACACTGTAATACATACACACACTGTAATATACAAACAGACACACAAATTGAAACACTGTAATACACACACACACACACACACACCTTAATATACAAACACACACACACTGTAGCAGTGTAATACATACACATACATTGTAACACTGTAATATACACACACACACATTTATACACACACACAAACTGTAGCACTATAATACACGCACACACACACACACACACACACACACACATTGTAACTCTATTGTAACACACACACACACACACACACAAACACACTTTTTAACACTAATACACACACAAACACATTATAACACTGTAATACACACACAAACACATTATAACACTGTAATACACACTAACACACACACACACACACACACACAAACACATTTTAACACTAATACTCACACACATGCACACACATACACTGTGTAACACTAATACATACACACACACAAATTGAAACACTGTAATACACACACACACACACACACTGATTTACAAACACACACACACTGTAGCAATGTAATACATAAACACAAACTGTAGCACTGTAATACACACACACACACACACACACACATTGTAACACTGTAATACACACACACAAACACACATGCACATGCATTGTAACACTGTAATAGATACACACACACTGTAACACTGTAATACACACTAACACGTACAAAAACACACATTGTAATACATAGCACTGTAATCCCACACACACACACACAAACTGTAATACACACACACACACTGTAAAACTGTAATACACAAACACACATGCACACACATACACAGTGTAACACTGTAATACACACACACAAACCTACATGATAACACTGTTATACACACACACACACACACACACACACACACACTGTAATACACACACTGTATCACTGTAATACACACACACACACACACACACTAACACTGTAATACATACACACAAACACACACACACAAACACTAACACTGTAATACACACACAAACACACACTGTAACACTGTAAAACTGTAATACACTGTAATAGATACACACACACACACACACACACCCCTGTAAAACTGTAATACACAGACACACACACACTGTAAACCTGTAATACACAAACAAACCCACACGGTAACACTGTTGTACACACACACACACACACGCTGCAACACTGAAATACACAAACACACACAAACAGATTGTAACACTGTAATACACACACACACACACACACACACACACACACACAGATTGTAACACTGTTATACACACACACACACACACACACACACTGTAACACTGAAATACACAAACACACACACACACAAACACATTGCAACACTGTAATACAAAACACACGCACACTAACACTGTAATACACACACACACTTACTGTAACACTGTAATACACACACACACACACACACTGTAACACTGTAATACACACACACACACGGAAACACTAATACACACACACACAAAACACACACTGTAAAACTGTAATACACAAACGCACACACAGATTGAAAACACTGTAATGCACACACACAAACCCACATGATAACACTGTTATACACACACACACACACACACACTGTAACACTGAAATACACACACATACCCCACACAAACACATTGCAACACTGTAATACAAACACACACACACTAACACTGTTATACACACACACACACACACAGATTGTAACACTGTAATACACACACACACACACACTGTAACACTGAAATACACACACATACACACACAAACACATTGCAACACTGTAATACAAACACACACACACTAACACTGTTATACACACACACACACACACACAGTAACACTGAAATACACACACACACAGATTGTAACACTGTAATACACACAAACACACACATTGTAACACTGTAATACACAAACACCCACAGACACACACACACACACACACACACACACACTGTAACACTGAAATACAAAAAACACACAAACACAAACACACACAGATTGTAACACTGTAATACACAAACACACAAACACACACACAAAAACACATACACACACATTGTAACACATTGTTACGCTGTAAAACTGTAATACACACACACACACACAAAACACTGTAATACACACACACAAACACTGTAACACTGTAATACACACACACAACCACACACACACACACTGTAATACAAACACACTAACACTAATACACACACACACACACACACTGTAACACTGTAATACACACACACACACACACTAACACTGTAATACATACACACAGACACACACACACTGTAACACTGTAATACACACACACACACACACAAACACACTAACACTGTAATACACACACACAAACACACACTGTAACACTGTAAAACTGTAATACACTGTAAAAAGATACACACACACTGTAACACTGTAATACACACACACACACACACTAACACTGTAATACATACACACAGACACACACACACTGTAACACTGTAATACACACACACACACACACAAACACACTAACACTGTAATACACACACACAAACACACACTGTAACACTGTAAAACTGTAATACACTGTAATAGATACACAGACACACACACACTGTAAAACTGTAATACACAAAAAAACCCCCACACGGTAACACTGTTATACACACACACACACACACACACACACACACACACACGCTGCAACACTGAAATACACAAACACACACAAACAGATTGTAACACTGTAATACACACACACACACACACCCCACAGATTGTAACACTGAAATACACAAACACATACACACACAAACACATTGCAACACTGTAATACACACACACACACACACACACACACACACTAACACTGTAATGCACACACACACTCACTGTAACACTAATACACACACATACTGTGTAACACTGTAATACATACACACACTGTAATATACAAACAGACACACAAATTGAAGCACTGTAATACACACACACACACACACACACACACCCTAATATACAAACACCCCACACACTGTAGCAGTGTAATACATACTGATACATTGTAACACTGTAATATACACACACATTTATACACACACACAAACTGTAGCACTATAATACACGCACACACACACACACACACACACACACACATTGTAACTCTATTGTAACACACACACACACACACAAACACACATTTTAACATTAATACACACACAAACACATTATAACACTAATACACACACAAACACATTATAACACTGTAATACACACACAAACACATTATAACACTGTAATACACACTAACACACACACACACACACACAAACACATTTTAACACTAATACTCACACACATGCACACACATACACTGTGTAACACTAATACATACACACACACAAATTGAAACACTGTAATACACACACACACACACACACACACACTGATTTACAAACACACACACACTGTAGCAATGTAATACATAAACACAAACTGTAGCATTGTAATACACACACACACATTGTAACACTGTAATACACACACACACTCACTGTAACACTAATACACACACATACTGTGTAACACTGTAATACATACACACACTGTAATATACAAACAGACACACAAATTGAAACACTGTAATACACACACACACACACACACACACCTTAATATACAAACACACACCCCACTGTAGCAGTGTAATACATACACATACATTGTAACACTGTAATATACACACACACACATTTATACACACACACAAACTGTAGCACTATAATACACGCACACACACACACACACATTGAAAACTCTATTGTAACACACACACACACACACACACAAACACACTTTTTAACACTAATACACACACAAACACATTATAACACTGTAATACACACACAAACACATTATAACACTGTAATACACACTAACACACACACACACACACAAACACATTTTAACACTAATACTCACACACATGCACACACATACACTGTGTAACACTAATACATACACACACACAAATTGAAACACTGTAATACACACACACACACACACACACACACACTGATTTACAAACACACACACACTGTAGCAATGTAATACATAAACACAAACTGTAGCACTGTAATACACACACACACACACACACACACACACACACACACACCACACACACTGTAACACTGTAATACACACTAACACGTACAAAAACACACATTGTAATACATAGCACTGTAATACACACACACAAAAAACTGTAATACACACACACACACTGTAAAACTGAAATTTACACATGCACACACATACAGTGTAACACTGTAATACACACACACAAACTCACACGAAAAACACTGTTATACACACACACACACACATACACACACTGTAACACTGAAATACACACACACACAGATTGTAACACTGTAATACACAAACACCCACAGACACACACACTGTAACACTGAAATACACAAACACACCACACAAACACAAACACACACAGATTGTAACACTGTAATGCACACACACGCACACACAAAAACACACAGATTGTAACACTGTAATACACAAACACAAAAAAAACACACACACACATTGTAACACATTGTTACGCTGTAAAACTGTAATACACATGAACACACACACTGTAATACACACACACAAACACTGTAATACACACAAAAAAACACACTGTAACACTGTAATACACACACACAACCACACACACACACACACACACACACACACACACCCCTGTAATACACACACACTGTAACACTGTAATACACACACACACACACACACACACTGTAACACTGTAATACACACACACACACACACACTAACACTGTAATACATACACACAGACACACACACACTGTAACACTGTAATACACACACACCCCAAACACACACTGTAACACTGTAAAACTGTAATACACTGTAATAGATACACACACACACACGCACACACACACTGTAAAACTGTAATACACAAACAAACCCACACGGTAACACTGTTATACACACACACACACACACGCTGCAACACTGAAATACACAAACACACACAAACAGATTGTAACAGTGTAATACACACACACACACACACACAGATTGTAACACTGTAATACACACACACACTCACTGTAACACTAATACACACATACACTGTGTAACACTGTAATACATACACACTGTAATATACAAACACACACACAAATTGAAACACTGTAATACACACACACATACTAATATACAAACACACACACTGTAGCAGTGTAATACATACACATACATTGTAACACTGTAATATACACACACACATATACACACACACAAACTGTAGCACTGTAATACACACACACACACACACACATTGTAACACTGTAATACACACACAAACACATTATAACACTGTAATACACACACAAACACATTGTAACACTGTAATACACACTAACACACACACACACACACAAACACACATTTTAACACTAATACTCACACACATGCACACACATACGCTGTGAAAACACTAATACATACACACACACACACAAATTGAAACACTGTAATACACACACACACACACACACACACACACACACACACACACACCCCTGATTTACAAACACACACACACACTGTAGCAATGTAATACATAAACACAAACTGTAGCACTGTAATACACACACACACACACATTGTAACACTGTAATACACACACACAAACACACATGCACATGCATTGTAACACTGTAATAGATACACACACACTGTAACACTGTAATACACACTAACACATACAAAAACACACATTGTAATACATAGCACTGTAATACACACACAAAAAACTGTAATACACACACACACAGTAAAACTGTAATACACAAACACACATGCACACACATACACAGTGTAACACTGTAATACATACACACACTGTAATATACAAACACACACACAAATTGTAACACTGTAATACACACACACTAATATACATACACACACACAAACTGTAACACTATAATACACACACAGGCATGCACACACACATATACACTGTAGCATTAATACACACATACACAGTGTAACACTGTAATACATACACACGCTGTAATATACAAACACACACACAAATTGTAACACTGTAATACACACACACTAATATACAAACACACACATACACAAACTGTAACACTGTAATACACAGACACACACACAATGTAACACTGAAATTTACACACATACATATACACACACACACGCACACACAAACACATTTTAACACTGTAATACACAAACACAAACACATTGTAACACTGTAATAGACACTAACACACACACCCCACAAACACACATTTTAACACTAATACACATGCACACACATACCCCCGTGTAACACTAATATATACACACACTGTAATATACAAACACACACACACAAATTGAAACACTGTAATACACACACACACACACTAATATACAAACACACACACACACTGTAGCAATGTAATACATACACACACATTGAAAACACTGTAATACACATACACATATACACACACACAAACTGTAGCACTGTAATACACACACACAAACACACTTTTTAAAACACTGTAATACACACACACAAACCCACATGCATTGTAACACTGTAATGGATACACACACACTGTAACACTGAAATACACACTAACACGCACACTGTAACACTGTAATACACACTAACACATACAAAAACACACATTGTAATACATAGCACTGTAATACACACACACAAACTGTAATACACACACACACACACACACACACACTGTAAAGCTGTAATACACAAACACACATGCACACACACACAGTGTAACACTGTAATACATACACACACACTGTAATCAAAATTCTACATCAATGAAAGGTGGTGTACAGATGTAACAGTGTTGAAGAAGATGTGCTGTCCCGATCTAGAAGCATTCTTCATCGCCTATCCCCCCGTTCTACTCGCCGCGGGATTTTTTCCTCATTCATTCTTGTGAGTGTTTACATTCCACCGCAAGCACACGTGAGCTCGGCTCTACAACACCTGGCTGATCAGATCACACACACAGAGCAACAACACCCGGACTCTGTTATTATCATTCTCGGGGACTTTAATAAAGCAAACCTCTCACATGAACTGCCAAAATTCAAACAACACATTTTTTGTCCCACCAGAGACAAAAAAAATTTTGGACCACTGCTACACCACAATAAAGGATGCATATCGCTCTGTACCCAGAGCAGCTTTAGGACTCTCTGACCACTGCTTGGTTCATCTTCTCCCAACATACAGGCCAAAACTTAAATCTGCTAAACCTGTAGTAAGGACTATAAAGAGATGGACCAGCGAAACAGAGCAGGACTTACAGGCCTGTTTTGAATGCACTGATTGGGGGTATTTTTGAAGCTGGTGCCACTGATCTGGATGAGCTCACAGAGACTGTAACATCATACATCAGTTTCTGTGAAGACATGTGCATCCCTACCAGGACTTATTTAACATTCAATAATGATAAGCCATGGTTCAGCAAAACCCAGACATCTTCATCAGGCCAAAGAGGATGCCTTCAGGAATGGGGACAGAGTCTTGTACAATCAGGCCAGAAACACACTGAATAAGGAGATTAGGGTGGCTAAGAGGAGCTATGCTAAAAAGCTGGAAAACCAATTCTCTTCCAACGACCCTGCTTCAGTGTGGAAAGGCCTGAAAGACATCACAAACTACAAGACACCATCCCCCAGCACTGAGGCCAATCAACAACTCACTCAAGATCTGAATGAGTTTTACTGCAGATTTGAAATTACCGGTCTAACATCCCATGCCCCATCTGAAAAAACTCTCTACAAAACCATTAACACCTCCAGAACCCCCCCCCCCCCCCCCGCACTTCGGATCAGTGAAGATGACGTGCGTCAGATCTTCCTGAAGCGGAAGAGAAGAAAAGCACCAGGCCCAGATGGTGTCACACCAGCCTGTCTGAGAACCTGTGCTGACCAGCTGGCCTTCATCTTTTCACAGATCTTCAATAGATCACTGGAGCTGTGTGAAGTCCCTGCCTGCTTCAAACGTTCCACCATCATCCCCATCCCAAAGAAACCCAAGATAACAGGACTTAATGACTACAGACCTGTTGCTTTAACGTCTGTGGTCATTTGAAAGACTGGTGTTGGCTTATCTGAAGAACATCACTGGACCCTTACTGGACCCCCTGCAGTTTGCTTACCGAGCAAACAGGTCCGTGGATGATGCAGTCAACATGGGACTGCACTTCATCCTACAGCATCTGGACAAATCAGGGACTTATGTGAGGCTCCTGTTTGCGGACTTTAATTCGGCATTCAACACCATCATCCCAACACTCCTCCAGACCAAACTAACCCAGCTCTCTGTCCCTAGCGCTATCTGTCAGTGGATCACCAGCTTTCTGACAGATAGGCATCAGCTAGTGAAACTGGGGAAATTCATGTCATACAGCCGCACCACCAGCACTGGCGCCCCCCCCGGGTTGCGTCCTCTCCCCACTGCTCTTCTCTCTTTACACCAATGACTGCACCTCTACTGATCCATCTGTCAAGCTCCTGAAGTTCGCGGACGACACTACAGTCATCGGCCTCATCCAGGACGGTGAGGAGTCTGCTTACAGACAGGAGATTGAGCAGCTGGCTGCCTGGTGTAGTCTTAACAATCTGGAGCTCAACACGTTCAAAACAGTGGAGATGATCGTGGACTTCAGGAGGAACACCCCTGCACTCCCCCCACTCACCATCATGAACAGCACTGTACCAACAGTGGAGTCATTCAGGTTCCTGGGCACCACCATCTCTCAGGACCTGAAGTGGGACACTCACATAGACGCCACTATCAAAAAAGGGCCCCAAAAAAGATTGTACTTCCTTCGGCAGCTGAGGAAGTTCAACCTGCCACAGGAGCTGCTAACACACTTCTACTCAGCCTTCATTGAGTCTGTTCTGTGCACGTCTATAACTGTTTGGTTCGGCTCAGCTACAAAATCAGACATCAGAAGACTACAGTGAACGGTTCGGACTGCTGAAAGGATTATTGGCGCTCCCCCGCCCACCCTTCAAGAACCGTATACATCCAGAGTGAGGAAAAGGGCTCTGAAAATCACTCTGGACCCCCCCACATCCAGGCCATCTCCTTTTTGACCTTTTGCCATCTGGCCGACGCTACAGAGCCGCAAATACCAGGACAGCCAGGCACAAGAACAGTTTTTTCCCCCAAGCAATCTCCCCCCATCCCCCCCATCTCAACTCATTCTATTCTATTCTGTACATATAAATTACTTTATTTTCCTATTTAAATATTTGTATTTTTATTTCTCATCCTATTTTTTGTTGTTGTTTGTATTGTTGTTGTTGTCTCTGTGCACTGGAGCTTGTGACACTAAAATAAATTCCTTGTATGCGCAAACATGTAACACTGTAATACAGAGAAAACACACACACACACACACACACACACACACACACACACACTGTAACACTGTAATACAGAGACACACACACACCCTGTAACACTGTAATACACACACACACACTATAACACTGTAATACACACACATACATACACACACACACACTGTAATACACACACACACACACACACACACACACACTGTAACCCTGTAATACATATACACACACTTACACACATTGTAACACTGGAATACACACACACTGTATCACTGTAATACACACACAAAAAACACACACAAACGCTTTAAAAATTTAATACACAAACACACTGTAGCACTGTAATACACACTAAACACACACACACACACACAGTCATACACATAAACACACATTCATGTTTAGATGAGAGTGTTTAGATGTGTGTTTATATTTGAGTGTTTAGATGTGAGTGTTTAGACATGACTGTTAAAATGTGAGTGTTTAGATGAGTATTTAGACGTGAGTGTTTAGATGAGTGTTTATATTTGAGTATTTAGATGTGTGTTTAGATGTGAGTGTATTTGAGCGAGTGTTTAGATGTGAGTGTTTATATTTGAGGCATTGGTGGCTCAGTGGTAGGTTGCTCGCCTATCATGCGGAAGGCCCGGGTTCGATTCCCAGCCAATGCCTCAACCCCAGCCACTGGATACAGTGCCGGTCCCAAGCCCGGAATAATGGGAGGGTTGCGGCAGGAAGGGCATCTGGCGTAAAACCTGTGCCAAGTTGTTGTGCGGATCAGTCGGTCCGCTGTGGCGACCCCGAACAGGGAGCAGCTGAAAGCAACTTCTTCTATATGCGAGTGTTTAGACGTGAGTGTTTAGATGTGAATGTATATGTGTGTTTAGATGTGTGTATATGAGTAAGTGTTTGAGTGAGTGTTTAGATGTGAGTGTATATGAGTGAGTGTTTAGACGTGAGTGTTTAGACGTGTGTTTATATTTGAGTGTTTAGATGTGAGTGTTTAGATGTGAGTGTTTAGATGTGAGTGTTTAGATCTGAGTATTTAGATGTGAGTGTTTAGATATGAGTGTTTAGATGTGAGTGTATATGAGTGAGTGTATATGAGTGAGTGTTTATATGTGAGTGTTTAGATGTGTGTATATGAGTGTTTAGATGTGAGTGTTTAGACGTGTATTTATATTTGAGTGTTTAGATGTGAGTGTTGAGATGTGAGTGTTCAGATGTGAGTGTATATGAGTGAGTGTTTATATGTGAGTGTTTAGAAGTGAGTGTTTAGACGTGAGTGTTTAGATGTGAGTGTATATGAGTGAGTGTATAGATGTGAGTGTTTACATGTGAGTGTTTACATGTGAGTGTTTAGATGTGAGTGTTTAGATGTGTGTTTATATTTGAGTGTTTAGATCTGAGTATATAGATGTGAGTGTTTAGATGTGAGTGTTTATATGTGAGTGTTTAGATGATTGTTTATATTTGAGTGTTTAGACATGAGTGTTTACACATGAGTGTTTAGATGAGTTAATATTTGAGTGTTTAGATGTGAGTGTTTAGATGTGAGTGTATATGAGTGAGTGTTTAGATGTGAGTGTATATGAGTGAGTGTTTATATGTGATTGTTTATATGTGAGTGTTTAGATGTGAGTGTTTAGACGTGACTGTTTAGACGTTAGTGTTTAGATGTGTGTTTATATTTGAGTGTTTATATGTGAGTGTATATGAGTGAGTGTTTAGATGTGAGTGTTTAGACGTGAGTGTTTATATGTGATTGTTTATATGTGAGTGTTTAGATGAGTGTATATGAGTGAGTGTTTATATGTGATTGTTTATATGTGAGTGTTTAGATGTGAGTGTTTAGACGTGACTGTTTAGACGTTAGTGTTTAGATGTGTGTTTATATTTGAGTGTTTATATGTGAGTGTATATGAGTGAGTGTTTAGATGTGAGTGTTTAGACGTGAGTGTTTATATGTGATTGTTTATATGTGAGTGTTTAGATGTGAGTGTTTAGACGTGATTATTTAGATGTGTGTTTAGATGTGAGTTTTTTAATGTCTATTTATATTTGAGTGTTTAGATGTGAGTGTTTAGATGTGAGTGTATAATAGTGAGTGTTTAGATGTGAGTGTATATGAGTGAGTATTTATATGTGAGTGTTTAGATGTGAGTGTTTAGACGTGAGTGTTTAGATGTGAGTGTTTAGACGTGAGTGTTTAGATGTGAGTGTTTAGACGTGAGTGTTTAGATGTGAGTGTATATGAGTGAGTATTTATATGTGAGTGTTTAGATGTGAGTATTTAGACATGAGTGTTTATATGTGAGTGTTTATATGTGAGTGTTTAGATGATTGTTTATATTTGAGTGTTTAGACATGAGTGTTTACACATGAGTGTTTAGATGAGTGTTAATATTTGAGTGTTTAGATGTGAGTGTTCAGTTGTGAGTGTTTAGATGAGAGTGTTTAGACATGAGTGTTTAGATGTGTGTTTATATTTGAGTGTTTAGATGTGAGTGTTTAGATGTGAGTGTTTACATGTGAGTGTTTAGATGTGAGTGTATATGAATGAGTGTATAGATGTGAGTGTTTACATGTGAGTGTTTACATGTGAGTGTTTAGATGTGAGTGTTTAGATGTGTGTTTATATTTGAGTGTTTAGATCTGAGTATATAGATGTGAGTGTTTAGATGTGAGTGTTTAGACATGAGTGTTTATATGTGAGTGTTTATATGTGAGTGTTTAGATGATTGTTTATATTTGAGTGTTTAGACATGAGTGTTTACACATGAGTGTTTAGATGTGAGTGTATATGAGTGAGTGTTTAGACGTGACTGTTCAGACATGAGTGTTTAGATGTGTGTTTATATTTGAGTGTTTAGATGTGAGTGTATATGAGTGAGTGTTTAGATGTGAGTGTTTAGACATGAGTGTTTATATGTGAGTGTTTATATGTGAGTCTTTAGATGATTGTTTATATTTGAGTGTTTAGACATGAGTGTTTACACATGAGTGTTTAGATGAGTGTTAATATTTGAGTGTTTAGACGTGACTGTTCAGACATGAGTGTTTAGATGTGTGTTTATATTTGAGTGTTTAGATGTGAGTGTATATGAGTGAGTGTTTAGATGTGAGTGTTTAGATGTGAGTGTTTATATGTGATTGTTTAGATGTGAGTATTTAGACGTGAGTGTTTAGATGTGAATCTTTAAATGTCTATTTATATTTGAGTGTTTAGATGTGAGTGTTTAGATGTGAATGTATAATAGTGAGTGTTTAGATGTGAGTGTTTATATGTGATTGTTTAGATGGGAGTGTTTAGATGTGAATGTATAATAGTGAGTGTTTAGATGTGAGTGTATATGAGTGAGTATTTATATGTGAGTGTTTAGACGTGAGTGTTTAGACGTGAGTGTTTAGACGTGAGTGTTTAGATGTGAGTGTATATGAGTGAGTGTTTAGATATGAGTGTTTAGATGTGAGTGTTTATATGTGATTGTTTAGATGTGAGTGTTTAGACGTGATTGTTTAGACGTGAGTGTTTAGATGTGAATCTTTAAATGTCTATGTAACGGGGCTCCGCCGGAGGTGGAAGTGTTCGGATCCATTCGCCGAACTGGCGATAGGGGACGAGCAAAGACTGAGTCGGAAACAGGCACAGAGTTCGGCAACGGTGTATTAAAGAAGGGCGTACAAACACACAAGAAGACAGAGAAACGGAGGTCCTTAAACAGTCCAGAATCAGTAACAGCAAGTAATCCACACAGGTAATCCAAAAGAGAAAACGTTAAACAGTCCAGTTCAGTAACAGCAAGTAATCCACACAGGTAATCCAAAAGAGAAATCAATAAACAATCCAAGTCATACACAAAAATCAATCCAATCATGAAACGCTCGGTAATCCCCATAGAAAAGATACTTCGCATCGCGCTGGAAGTGCGCAGCGTTTTTAAAGCCAGCGCGCACCCGGAAGTGAACTCAAAACACGGGCGAGGGCTCCCTCTCGCGGTCACCTCTAGCGCGAGTCGTGACAGAGCCCCCCCCTCTAGGGACACCTCCTGGGGTTCTACGCCGTGGGCGACACCTCGGACGCGGAACAGGCCTGTTCGGGTGGTCGCGGTGGAAGTCCTCCATGAGGGACGGATCCAGAATGTCGGTGGCCTCCACCCAAGAGTGTTCCTCGACACCGTAGCCCTCCCAATCCACGAGGTACTGAAGCCGCGAGCGAACCCGCCTGGAATCAAGGAGGGCACGCACACGGTATGCTGGAGACCCCTCAACATCCAGAGGCGGTGGTGGCTCCCCGCCGTCGGGAACCTCTCCAGCTGAAGGATGTGCTGGCTTCAGGAGAGACACGTGGAAGGTGGGGCAGATGCGATATGTCGCTGGCAGTCGTAGCCGGTATGCCACCGGGTTGACCTGCCGAACAATCTGGAATGGACCAATGAACTTCGGGCTGAGTTTAAGGCACGGCAGTTTGAGACATAGGTTCCGAGTTGACAACCAAACCATCTGTCCCACCTGGTAGGAGGGGTGAGGGCGGCGACGTCGGTTGGCCTGAATTCTCTGCCTGCGCACCGCCCGCTGAAGTCGCACATGAGCCCTCTCCCAGACTTCTTGGCTCCGCCGGTACCACTCCTCCACCGCTGGGACATCAGAGAGCTCCCCCGACCAGGGAAACAGGGGTGGCTGGTATCCCAGCATGCACTGAAAGGGCGTCAGGCCCGTAGAGGAGTGAATGAGAGAGTTCTGGGCGTACTCCGCCCAGGGCAGGAACTCACTCCACCGGTGCTGCTCCCGGCTACAGTATGACCTAAGGAACCGGCCGATCTCCCGGTTAAGTCTCTCTGCCTGTCCATTAGATTGCGGATGGTAGCTGGAGCTCAAGCTAACGCCTATACCAAGACGTGCACACAACGAGCCCCACACTCGGGAGGTAAATTGCGGCCCCCGGTCCGAAACGATGTCCTCCGGCAGACCAAAGTTCCAGAACACGTGTACAAACAGGGCCTCAGCAGTCTGCATGGCCGAGGGTAACCCCTTAAGGGGAATCAGCTTGCACCGTTTGGAGAAGCGATCCACTACCACCAGCACTACCGTGTAACCCCCTGAGTCCGGCAAGTCCGTAAGAAAGTCTACTGACAGGTGGGACCAGGGGCGTTGAGGAATCGGAAGGGGCTCCAGCAGCCCCTCCGGCAGCTGACGACTGGTCCGTGCTTGGGTGCAGGAAGGGCAAGCCTGAATGTATCTGTCCACATCTACCGCCAGGGATGGCCACCAGAACCGGCGACGGACGAGCTGTGTAGATCGACGGACCCCCGGATGGCCCAAGCTGGGAGCTTCATGTACCCACTGGATCACTTGGGTACGAAACTGCGGGGGCACGAAGACTTTAGTCGGCGGGCACCCAGCAGGTGGCGGCTCCTCAGCGTGCGTCCGCTGAATCTCCTCCACAAGGTTCCAGCGTACCGGGGCCAGAATGGCGGTGGGCGGTAGGATGGGTTCGGACAGCACAGGCTCGTCGGCTCCCTCGAATCTCCGTGACAGAGCATCCGCCTTCCCGTTCTTGGACCCAGGGCGGTATGTCACCATGAACCGGAACCGAGTGAAGAACAAAGCCCAACTGGCCTGTCGTGGGTTTAAGCGCTTGGTGCCACGAAGGTACTCCAGGTTGCGATGATCAGTGAGCACCTGGAATGGGTGACGCGCTCCCTCCAGCCAGTGACGCCACTCTTCCAGTGCCGCCTTGATCGCCAGAAGTTCTCTGTTGCCCACATCATAGTTGGCCTTGGCGGTAGTCGATTTCCTCGAATAAAACGCACATGGGTAAAGCTTCCCTGGTTCTCCATGACGTTGGGAAAGCACAGCCCCGAGGCCGCTACTGGAGGCATCTACCTCCACCACAAACGGTAAGTCAGGATCCGGATGTCGTAGAATGGGGGCCGAGGTGAAGCAGTCCTTCAGCTGCTGAAAAGCCGCCTGGGCCTGGTCTGTCCAGGTCAACTTCTTGGGCTTCCCCCTTAATAACGAAGTCAACGGGCCTGCCACCGAGCTGTAGTTCCGTATGAAGCGCCTGTAGAAGTTAGCGAATCCCAGGAAACGCTGCAGCTCCCGCACCGTAGTGGGGGCAGACCAGTCCGTAACTGCCCGGACTTTAACCTCGTCCATCTCCACACCACGTCGTGAGACCACATAACCCAAGAAAGTCACCGTGGACCGGTGGAACTCGCATTTCTCGAGCTTCACATACAGGTGGTGCTGCTGTAACCGGGATAACACCTCCCGAACGTGCAGTACATGTTCCTCTAGGGAGGCGGAGTACACAAGGATGTCATCAATGTATGCTATGACCCATTTCCCCAGCAGGTCTTGAAACACCCCATTTATGAGGGCTTGGAAGACTGCGGGGGCGTTGGTGAGGCCGAAGGGCATTACCCGGTACCCATAGTGTCCGTGAGTGGTGTGGAAAGCGGTCTTCCACTCATCCCCCTTTTTAATCCGGACCAGGTTGTAGGCGCTCCTAAGGTCCAATTTAGAAAAAATCCTCGCCCCCCTCAGCTGCTCCAGCGCTGCAGGTACCAAGGGCAGAGGATAGGGGTATGGGATGGTAATGGCGTTCAACCCCCGATAGTCTATACAGGGGCGTAGGCCTCCATCTTTTTTCCCCACAAAAAAGAATCCTGCCGCTGCCGGCGACGTGGACGGCCGAATGTGACCCGCTGCCAGGGCGGTCTCAATGTACTCCTCCATGGCTTTAGACTCAGGTAACGAAAGAGGGTAAACCCGCCCCCTAGGTGGAGAGGCGTTAGGCAGCAGATTGATGGCACAGTCCCACGGTTGATGCGCCGGTAGTCGAGCTGCCCTCTCTTCGCTGAACACCTCCCGAAACTCTGCGTACTCCTGAGGAGGGTGAGCGGGAATAATGAGGGGCAATTCCCTCATGCAAGAGGTCCTACAGGGCCTAGGTACCTGGTCCCGCAGGCACTTCTCCTTGCAGGCGGGTGACCAGCGTACCAGCTCCCCCGTGCGCCAGGAAATTTGGGGGTCATGACGCCTGAGCCACAGGAATCCCAAGATCACGGGGTTGGCAGGGGAGGAAGTGACATAGAACGCCAAACGTTCGTGGTGAAAAAGGCCTACTCGGAATTTCAACAGTTCCGTCTGACGTTTAAGGTAACCCTCACCGATCGGACGACTGTCAATGGCTGTAATCCTTAGAGGTGGTAAACAGGGAAAAGTGGGGATTCCGAGCCTCTCCACCAAAGCCCCGTCGATAAGGTTGACAGCCGCCCCAGAGTCAATTAGTGCGGAGACAGAAACACAACGATTGGACACACACAGCGACACCGGCACCAGTAGGCTGAAGAACCTTGAACCGCCACCTACCTGTGCCGATGAAGGTCTTTCTGGACACCGAGGGCTTAGATGTCCGGAAGCCCCGCAGTTATAGCACAACCGCATCCGACTCCATTGTTGCTGTGCCGGCTCAGCAAGTCCAGACCTCCCCAGTTGCATGGGTTCTGGGACCTCCTCCCTGAAGCTGGAGGAGAAACGTGATGGCCCTGCCTGGTGTTGGCGCAAGAGATTATCCAGGCGGATGGCCGTGGCTACAAACTGGGACAGTGTAGTGTCCTCCGTACGACATGCTAGCTCCGCCTGGAGCTCAGGCTTCAGTCCTGCCCGAAACACTGCCCATAGCGATGCGTCGTTCCACTCCGATTGCGCTGCCAGGGTGCGGAACCTAATGGCGTAGTCCGCTGCGGCGTCAGAGCCCTGCCGTAGCTCCATGAGGTGTATAGATATGTCCTTGCCCCCTGCAGGGTATTCAAACACCTCACGAATCATGCCAGAGAAATAAACGAATGACGATCTGATTTGGGGATCGGCGTCCCACACTGCGGAAGCCCACTCCAATGCCCTATCAGTTAGTAAAGACATAACCAGTGCACACTGGGTTTCCCCCTTACTATACATCTCTGGCTGATGCGAGAAGAACACCTCACATTGTCTTAAGAAGCCCCGACAGCGGTCGGCAGAGCCCTCAAACTTGTCTGGCAAAGCTAGACAGGGTGACTCACCGCGAGCTGTGGGCGTGTCCCGTGGTGCGGCGAGGCTCGCGCTGCGTAGCTGGTCTTGCAGCGACTCCATCTGTTCCTGGTAGGAGCGGATAGAAGCCCCTTGCCGCACTATGATGTCGCGCAGCTCCGCTGGATCCATGATAGGCGAAGTATTCTGTAACGGGGCTCCGCCGGAGGCGGAAGTGTTCGGATCCATTCGCCGAACTGGTGATAGGGGACGAGCAAAGACTGAGTCGGAAACAGGCACAGAGTTCAGCAACGGTGTATTAAAGAAGGGCGTACAAACACACAAGAAGACAGAGAAACGGAAATCCTTAAACAATCCAGAATCAGTAACAGCAAGTAATCCACACAGGTAATCCAAAAGAGAAAACGTTAAACAGTCCAGTTCAGTAACAGCAAGTAATCCACACAGGTAATCCAAAAGAGAAATCAATAAACAATCCAAGTCATACACAAAAATCAATCCAATCATGAAACGCTCGGTAATCCCTATAGAAAAGATACTTCGCATCGCGCTGGAAGTGCGCAGCGTTTTTAAAGCCGGCGCGCACCCGGAAGTGAACTCAAAACACGGGCGAGGGCTCCCTCTCGCGGTCACCTCTAGCTCGAGTCGTGACAGTCTAGTTATATTTGAGTGTTTAGATGTGAGTGTTTAGATGTGAATGTATAATAGTGAGTGTTTAGATGTGAGTGTATATGAGTGAGTATTTATATGTGAGTGTTTAGACGTGAGTGTTTAGATGTGAGTGTTTAGACATGAGTGTTTAGATGTGAGTGTATATGAGTGAGTATTTATATGTGAGTGTTTAGATGTGAGTGTTTAGACGTGAGTGTTTAGATGTGTGTTTATATATGAGTGTTTATATGTGAGTGTTTATATGTGAGTGTTTAGATGAGAGTGTTTAGCCGTGAGTGTTTAGATGTGTGTTTATATATGAGTGTTTATATTTGAGTGTTTAGATGTGAGTGTTTAGATGAGAGTGTTTAGATGAATGGACTCTAGAGTGCTAGAACAAGAACATGTACAGAACAGAGCATTCGGTTCTCCAGCACCAGCATCAGGGTTTATTTCAGTGTAATTCCACATCTTTCTTTTTTCTCAGTGCTGCAGGTCTTATCCTTTTGTTCGTAAGCTTATTTAGGTGAAAGTTAGCGCTAATGCTCTGTTGGTCAGCACAACAAGGCTGCATTCATTCAGTAAGAGGGGAAAGGGAAATGATCCCTACAGGAATGTGATTTGAATGAACTCTGTCCTTATCACTGCTCAGAGCCTGGAAGTGAAACTTATCTTTGGAAATGTTGCATGTTATTATTGTGTATAAATATCATTCATGTACAATTACTTTTTTAGATTTTCTAAATTATTTCTGGAGTAATCACTTCCCCTCACACAGGGGATCTGTGGAAGCTTTTCACTTAATAATGATAATCTTTAAAAAACATAACCTTTCATTCTACATAACCCACCCCCCCCCCCCACCACACACACACACACACACACACACACGCACGCAGCAGCAGAAGGATTTTTTAAAGAAACGGACAGAAGATGAACTTTTGAACTTTCTTTCATCCTTTGTCTTCTTTCTTTCTCGTGCACGCGCGGGGAGGGGGTTTTCGCGGTCGTGCACGCGCTCGCGCCGCCTCAGTCACTGTGAGCGGTGTGTGTGAGAGGGAGAGAGAGAGAGAGAGAGAGAGAGAGAGAGAGAGAGAGAGAGAGAGCGAGCGAGCGAGCACGAGCGCGGAAACTCTCACTTTCTACTAATAAATAAACTGAAACGAAATCAGAGCAGCAGCGGAAGTGAGAGTGTACAGAGTGTCAGGTCGCGTCAGAGTGGAGTTCTGAGGAAATCACGCGGACTGAAGATGTCTAAACCGAACTACACCGGAGTGTACCACTGGATCTCTCAGGACAACTTTGAAGCCTATCTGGCTGCTTTAGGTGAGCGTGACGTCATCACTTTTCCTTTTTAACCCTAACACTCAATCATCGAGTAATGCTGTGTTAAGTGTTTAAAATGAACGTCGTGTACTCATTAAACCACAGAAATCTGTCTTTACGATAATGTTCATTAACACAGGATCACTCATTACCTCTGTCTCAGTCACTAACACTCCTCAACACTTCCTAACACTCCCCAACACTCCCCAACACTTCCCAACACTTCCCAACACTTCCCAACACTTCCCAACACTCAGTAATACTAACACTCAGCTCATTAACATTTATTTTAATAAACATGGGTGTTAATGAGCTTGTGAGTAGAAATGAGCTGAGTGTGTTGAGGTGTGCTAATTGTAAAATATAAATGAACTCAAGCTTGTGTGTGTGTGTGTGTGTGTGTGTGTGTGTGTGTGTGTGTGTGTGTCTTAGACATAAACATAGCCTTGAGGAAGGTAGTGTGTATGCTGAGACCCAGTAAACACATTGAACACGATGTTAACTCGGGAAACATGAAGATTAAAACCGCCACCACGTTTAAGAACTTTGACATGGGCTTCACTCTGGGACAGGAGTTCACCGAGGACCTGGGGCCTGTCGACGGCAGGAAGTGCCAGGTGAGGGCGCAGTTCTACTGCATTCACAACACTGAGACAGAAGACCTCTCACCTCCTGGTCTCCTCGTTCTCACGTGTCGTGTTTTCACGTAATTTACACGTGTCATGATCACATCATACTCACACTGTTCATGTACACACGCCACGCTCACGTTCACACCATGTTCACGCCACGTTCACGCCACGCTCACATTCACGCCGCGCTACACTCACACCACGTTCACACCACGTTCACGCCACTCTCACATTCACGCCGCGCTACACTCACACCACGTTCACGCCACTCTCACATTCACGCCGCGCTACACTCACACCACGTTCACGCCACGTTCACGCCACTCTCACATTCACGCCGCGCTACACTTACACCACGTTCACGCCACGTTCACGCCACTCTCACATTCACGCCGCACTACACTCACACCACGTTCACGCCACGTTCACGCCACTCTCACATTCACGCCGCACTACACTCACACCACGTTCACGCCACGTTCACGCCACTCTCACATTCACGCCGCGCTACACTCACACCACGTTCACACCACTCTCACATTCACGCCGCGCTACACTCACACCACGTTCACGCCACGTTCACGCCACTCTCACATTCACGCCGCGCTACACTCACACCACGTTCACGCCACTCTCACATTCACGCCGCACTACACTCACACCACGTTCACGCCACGTTCACGCCACGTTCACACCACACTCATGTTCACACCACAATCACGCCACGATCACACCATGCTCACGCTATGATCACATCATCTTCTAATCTCAAAATTACAGCAACTACAAACTAGAACCTGTGTGTGATCATATTTGTGTGTGTGTGTGTGTGTGTGTGTAGACCACAGTGGACTGGGACGGTGATAAACTGGTGTGTGTACAGAAAGGAGAGAAAGAAGGGCGAGGATGGACACACTGGCTGGAGGGAAACTTACTTCACCTGGTAATGAAAACTATTTACTATAAACTCTTATTTATTATTCTGATAAAAACAACACACACAATTACAGAAAAAACAGATCAGTTTAAATAAACAGTTTAAGAAAACTCAATTAAAGTTTAAATATGTGCTTCCTTTTATAAACAAATGAGTGTGTGAGTGAGTGAGAGTGAGAGAGAGAGAGCAAACCTTTATTTGATTTTAGACTCTTTCTCCTGAACAATGTTTCATTTGTATGAGCTGTCTCTCTTTCTGTCTCTCTCTCTCTGTCTCTCTCTCTCTGTAGGAGCTGCGTGTGAATAATGTTGTGGCTAAGCAGGTCTTTAAGAAAGCAGAATGAGCAGCTGGTTCCAGGGACACTGTGGGAAACCGGGGAGATCTCAGTAGATCCCAGCAGATCCCAGTCCCTCTTTTATAATCTGAAATTTATTTTAATGAGTTAAATGAAACTGATTGATTTTAGTGAAGATGGAGAAGCTTTAAACACTATCAGTGTGGAGAAATTCTGCTAGTGCTCTGTTTATCCTCGCCGTCCTCTCTGTCCTGCTATGCTAACATGCTAACACTAACACTGAGGGAAAAGGGGAATGAATGAGTGAAGTTCCGTCAGAGCGCTAGTTCTCCAGTTTATCCACTGGAGGGCAGCAGAATGGTGCGTGTCCGTGCGCGTGCTCTCGCTACACTACAGTCCTGTGTTCTCTTCAGTGAATATTAATTTCTCATTATGACGTAATGCTTTTTCAAATACTGTAATGTACTGAAATAATAAAGTGATGAGATTTCCACAGCCTTTACATGTTTCTGTCATGCGTTTATCCAAATAGATTTATAACAGCGGGAAACTTCAGGATTTCACTCAGTGATTCAGCAGGAAGCAGTTTAATGGTGATGTGTGATGATGATGATTATGATGTGTGATGATGATGATTGTGATGATGATGATGATGATGATGATAATGATGTGTGATGATGATGGTGTGATGATGATGATCATGTGTGATGATGGTGATGAGGATGATGAAGGCGATGATAATATGTGATGATGATGGTCATGATGGTGATGTGTGATGGTGATGGTGTGATGATGATGATGATGGTGTGATGATGATGATGATGGTATGATGATGATGATGATGGTCATGATGGTGATGTGTGATGGTGATGATTGTAATGATGATGATGATGATTGTGATGATGATGATGATGATGATGGTGATGATGGTGATGTGTGATGGTGATGATTGTAATGATGATGATGATGATTGTGATGATGATGATGATGATGATGGTGATGATGTGTGATGATGATGATGATGATGATGATGATTGTGATGATGATGATGATGATGGTGATGATGTGTAATGATGATGATGATGATGATGATGATGATTGTGATGATGATGATGATGATGGTGATGATGTGTGATGATGTGTGATGATGATGGTGATGATGTGTGATGATGATGATGATGATGATGATGATGTGTGATGATGATGGTGATGATGTGTGATGGTGATTATGTGTTCTGATGGTGTGATGATGGTGATGATGATGATGATGTGTGATGATGATGGTGATGTGTGATGATGTGTGATGATGATGATGATGACGATGGTATGATGATGGTATGATGATGTGTGATGATGATGATGGTGTGATGATGATGATGATGGTGTGATGATGATGATGATGGTGTGATGATGATGATGATGATGTGTGATGATGGTGATGAGGATGATGATGGTGATGATGATATGTGATGATGATGGTGATGTGTGATGATGGTGATGATGATGGTGGTGATGGTGTGATGATGTGTGATGATGGTGTGATGATGATGATGTGTGATGATGTGTGATGATGATGATGATGATGATGGTGTGATGATGATGATGGTGTGATGATGATGTGTGATGATGATGATGATGATGATGGTGTGATGATCATGATGATGGTGTGATGATGATGATGATGTGTGATAATGTGTGATGATGTGTGATGATGGTGATGAGGATGATGATGGCGATGATATGTGATGATGATGGTCATGATGGTGATGTGTGATGATGTTGATGGTGATGATGATGGTGGTGATGGTGTGATGATGATGATGATGATGATGATGATGATGGTATGATGATGATGATGGTGTGATGATGATGATGATGATGATGATGTGTGATGATGTGTGATGATGATGATGATGATGGTGATGATGATGATATGTGATGATGATGGTCATGATGGTGATGTGTGATGATGGTGATGATTGTGATGATGATGTGTGATGATGATGATGATGATGATGGTGATGTGTGATGATGATGATGATGATGTGTGATGATGATGTGTGATGATGATGGTGATGTGTGATGGTGATTATGTGTTCTGATGGTGTGATGATGATGATGATGATGATGATGTGTGATGATGATGGTGATGTGTGATGATAATGATTGTGATGATGATGATGATGATGTGTGATGATGATGTGTGATGATGATGATGTGTGATGATGATGGTGATGTGTGATGACAATGATTGTGATGATGATGATGATGATGTGTGATGATGATGGTGATGTGTGATGATGATGATGATACTGGTGATGATGGGTGATGGTGATAATGATGGGTGATGATGATGATGGTGATGTGTGATGGTGATGATGATGGTGATGATGTGTGATGATGATGGGTGATGATGATGGTGATGATTGTGATGATGATAATGGTGATGTGTGATGGTGATAATGATGGGTGGTGATGATGATGATGTGTGATGATGATGATGATGATGATGATGATGTGTGATGATGATGGTGATGAGGATGATGATGGTGATGATGATATGTGATGATGATGGTCATGATGGTGATGTGTGATGATGGTGTGATGATGATGATGATGATGTGTGATGATGATGATGATGATGGTGTGATGATGATGATGATGATGATGTGATGATGTGTGATGATGATGATGATGATGGTGTGATGATGATGATTATGTGTATGATGTGTGATGATGATGGTGATGATGATGATGTGATGTGATGATGATGTGTGATGATGGTGATGAGTGATGATGATGGATGATGATGTGATGATGATGATGATGTGTGATGATGTGATGATGATGATGATGTGTGATGATGATGTGTGATGATGTGATGATGTGTGATGATGTGTGATGATGATGATGTGATGATGATGATGGTGATGTGTGATGATGATGATGATGATGGTGATGATGTGTGATGATGATGGTGATGATGATGTGATGATGATGATGATTATGTGTGATGATGTGTGTGATGATGATGGGTGATGATGATGATGTGTGATGATGATGTGTGATGATGTGGTGATGATGATGGTGATGTTGATGATGATGATGATGGTGATGATGTGTGATGGTGATGATGTGTGATGTGATAATGATGGGTGATGATGATGATGATGTGTGATGATGATGTGATGATGATGATGATGATGATGATGTGTGATGATGGTGATGTGATGATGATGGTGATGATGTGTGATGATGATGATGGTGATGATGATGATGATGTGATGATGATGATAGATGATGATGATGATGATGATGATGATGATGTGTGATGATGTGTGATGATGATGATGGTGATGATGTGGATGGTGATGATGATGATGGGTGATGATGATGGTGATGATGATGATGATAATGGTGATGATGTGTGATGATGATAATGATGGTGTGATGATGATGAGTGATGATAATGATGTGTGATGATGATGAGATGATGATGATGATGATGTGATGATGATGATGAGTGATGATGATGATGATTGTGATGATGATGAGATGGTGATGATGTGATGATGATGGATGATGTGATTGTGATGATGATGAGTGATGATAATGATGTGTGATGATGATGAGAATGGTGATGATGATGATGTGTGGTGATGGTGATTGTGATGATGATGAGTGATGATAATGATGTGTGATGATGATGATGATGATGATGATGGTGATGTGATGATGATGATGGTGATATGATGTGTGATGATGATGATGATGTGTGATGATGATGGTGATGATTGATGATGATGTGATGATGATGATGATGATGATGATGTGTGATGATGATGAGTGATGATAATGATGTGTGATGATGATGAGAATGGTGATGATGATGATGTGTGGTGATGGTGATTGTGATGATGATGAGTGATGATAATGATGTGTGATGATGATGATGATGATGGTGATGATGTGATGGTGATAATTTTTTGGTGATGAATGATTGATTGTGATGATGATGAGTGATGTGTGATGATGATGATATGATTGTGAGGTGATGATGATAATGGTGATGTGTGATGTGTGATGATGATGGTGATGATTGTGATGATGATGGATGATGATGATGGTGATGATGATGATGATGGTCTTCAAACAGCATTCGGAGGAAACCCACTTCGGAGCGCTTCAATATCCAGGCTAAATCCACATAAAGATATCTAATCATTAAGTATGGCTAACTTTCAGCTTGTACAGTGTGTGAACTGCAGGATGTTTAGTAATTTTTCCTCTGTCGTTAGTGTAAATTTTACTTGTGATAAGTGTATGCTAGTTAGCTCTCTGACAGAGAAGATATTAGCTTTAGAGGTGCACATCCAGACACTAGAGAGGGTTAGCGATAGTGTAGTGTCTGTAGGGGAAAGTCTGGATACTTTAGGTGTAGTTAGTAATCCCCAACTCCGGCATTAGAGCCCTCACAGCGGGGCGAATGGGTGACGACTCAGTGGCAATGTCGCAAAGCTAAGGCTTGCCCACGGGAGCACCACTCCTCTCCACTTCACATGTCCAACAGGTCTGCTCTCCTCAGTGAAGAACCCGCTGAGAAACCTGAAAGAGCTCTGGTTATAGGAGACTCTATCTTGAGGCATGTGAAATTAGCTAGGCCTTTAGGGGCTCCAGCAGCACAGGTCAGGTGTATCCCGGGAGTCAGGGCACCAGACATAGCAGGTAATCTTAGGGTCCTAGGCAAGCATAGGTTCTTGAAGAAAGTTTTCCATGTAGGAGATATATGCCTTCATCAGTCTGAGGTTACTAAGAGTAATATTGTAGAGGTGTGTAAATTAGCGAAGGCGATGTCTGATGCTATAGTATGCTCTGGCCCCATCCCAATGCAACATGGTGATGTAGCTTACAGCAGGTTATGGTCGCTGAACTGCACTGGATGTCCAGGTGGTGCTCCGAAAACAATGTGGGCTTCGTAGATAATTGGAGCTCGTTTGAGGGCAAGGCTGGCCTGTTAGGACGGGACGGTGTCCATCCCACTCGGGAAGGTCCTGCTCTCATTTCTTGCAGCATAGCACATAGTCTTAGAGCAGGTCTAGTTAATCAGTTACCTTTGATCTGAAGCTAGGACTGTTAAATACAAGATCTCTTTCATCTAAAGCACTTATTATTAATGAACTGATTACTGATCAGGAGTTTAGTGTTCTGTGTTTAACAGAAACATGGATTAAACCAGATGACTATGTAGCATTAAATGAAGCTTTATAGTTATAGTTATATACATCGACCACGTCTAACAGGCAGGGGAGGAGGTGTCACAGTTATTCATGATGATAAGCTAGGCGCAACTCAAAAACCCGGACATCAATTTAACACATTTGAAGTTCTTTAAACTAACTTAACTTATGTAGCCACACACAATAAGTTCACAGAGTCGATTCCACTAATTGTTATTTACAGAGCTCCAGGGCCATATTCTGAATTCCTCAGTGAATTTGCAGATTTCATTCCAAACCTTGTTGTTTCTTTAGACAGAGCATTAACTGTAGGAGACTTCAACATTCATTTTGATAAGTCAGAAGATCCTCTAAGAACAGCAGTTGTATCCATCTTAGATTCAGTAGGTGTTAATCAAAATGTAATAGGACCCACTCATAATGGAGATCACACTCTAGATCTTATTCTAACATTCGGCTTAAATATAGAAAACATAGTCACTCTTCCATAGTCGGAATCTCAGATCTCTATCTTCTTTCATTTAAAATGCGTCTTGGACACGAGATGCACAATTTGCCACGTCTCTGTATCAAGCATTCATTTACCTGGGTGTACTGGGATGTTTGGATGTTGTCGCCTTACAGTCACTCAGGTTTGCTGACTGTGAAGTGTTTGGACGCTTTGTGTCACAGGAAGCCTTCATGTCTGTGACCTCCTGGCTCTCCCTTTCAGTTATGATGTCATAGCTAGTTCTACCGGAGTCCCTGCCTGCACTTTACACATAATCTACATTGTCTTTAAACATCACATGACCACAATCATACTTAATATCTCTCTCTCTCTCCCTCTCTCTCTCTCTCTCTCTCTCTCTCTCTCTCTGTCTGTCTTTCTCTGTCGAGCTATACATCACACTCCCGAGCTCCCAGTATTCTGAGTTTCCAGTGTGACCACTGGCTCTACCCCTGGTCAGAGTCTCGTCACTTGGTCGTGCTCACTGATGCTGTGAATGGATCTGTGTGGACAGCCTGTGTCCAGGAGACAGCCATGGACAGAGCCACTTGGGGACTATAACACCGTCACAGATCTGCTGTTACATCTGTCAGTTTTTGACAGCAAGGAATTAGTGTCTATAATGACCTCAGAAACTACACTGACCTCATAGTTCCTCATGGGCCTTGGTTACTGTTGTAGAAAGGACATTATTAACATTGTTCACTGTCCAGTGTCCCAGATGAGGATGGTTTCCCTTCTGAGGTTTCTTCCTCATATCATCTCAGGGAGTTTTTCCTTGCTACCGTCGCTGCAGGCTTCTCATTAGTGACAAAATAGTAACATTTATTTAAACTTTATATATATATATACCCCCATCTCTGTTCCACTACTTCTGTACGGCTGCTTTGAGACAATGTCCATGATAAAAGGTGTTATACAAATAAACTGAATTACTGAATTGAATTAAAAGTTTCTCATTTTAAATCACAGTCTGTGTGTGTGTGTGTGTGTGTTAGATATACTGTCATTAAATATCTAAAATGAGTTTTACAGTACAGCAGCTATAAACAGTCATTACCTCACCAGCCAATCTGTATTTCTCTGTCTCTCTCTCTCTCTCTCATGACGTTAATAAGGTTAAATACACAGCTCTACATGCTACAGAAAAAAACACAAACAGTGTGGATTTGTCTGGACAGGATTTGGGCAGGGGGTCAGAGGGTATAAAGGCAGGTAGGTATTTAATGACATCACCACTAGGGGGCAGTGTCAGGTGCTGAGCTGTTGTAATGGGATGAGTGAAGAAGTAAAGATTTCAGAGGTGTTTTGATGCTCGTGATGTTCATGAAATCCTGCTGAGCTGTAAGTACAATCGCATACACTTACATCATGGGGGGGTTCGAGTGTGTGAGAGAGTGAGCCAGATCCTGCAGTTATTTGTGTGTGTGTGTGTGTGTGTGTGTGTGTGTGTGAGAGAGAGAGAGAGAGAGAGAGAGAGATCCTGCAGTTATTTCTTTGTGTGTGTCTGTGTCCTGACTTGTGGTGTTTTATAATAAATGTAAATGTAATCAATTTAACTGGCTTTGATTTAGGATTAAACAGTTACTAAAGAAGAATGAATGAACACAGACACACACGCACACACACACACGCGCACACACACTCCATGATACTGAACATGGCCTTTATTTTATTGCCCTCACTCACATGACTCTGTTCACCATCATCACCTTGGCTGAAGAAAGGAAGTGACTGTGGTTTCCATGGTGATTAGTGTGGTGTTTAGTCTCTTTGTGCTTTATGTTAAGGACCGGATAATTCTTCAGTCTGCCATGACCTGAGAAACGTCCAGGTCCACGGTCCGGGTTCTCTACAGACCCTGCAGGGGTCACGGACTGATAGCTTGCTGATCTGTTCTTCACTGAACAGCCTCCAGGATTCAGCTGAGGTTTGAGTGGAAGGAGCAGTCTCACCTGTGATCTGTCTCACCTGTGACCTGTCTCACCTGTGTTCTGTCTAACCTGTGATCTGTCTCACATGTGACCTGTGTCTCATCTGTGACCTGTCTAACCTGTGATCTGTGCCTCATGTGTGATCTGTCTCACGTGTGATCTGTGTCTCACCTGTGTTCTGTCTAACCTGTGATTTGTCTCACGTGTGATCTGTCTCACCTGTGACCTGTGTCTCATCTGTAATCTGTCTCACCTGTGATCTGTGTCTCACCTGTGTTCTGTCTAACCTGTGATTTGTCTCACCTGTGATCTGTGCCTAGTCTGTGATCAGTTTCAACTGTGATCTGTGTCTCGTCTGTGATCTGTGTCTCACCTGTGACCTGTCTCACCTGTGATCCACCTCATCTGTGACCTGTGTCATCTGTGATCTGTAAATGTCACAGAACAATGAAACTATTTCATATTTTTAATCAGCTCTTGTCCTGACATCGTTCAGTCATTTTATCATTGTGTTTTTAATTATTTTGTGTTATTTTTGTTGCTTCTTTTTTAATAATTTAATTTTAATGTTTCTAAGAATTTTACACAGTTTGAGTTTTACACAGTTTGATAAAAAAGGGTTTGATTAAATTGATTAATTATTTACCCATGTTTACACACACACACACACACACACACACACACACACACACACACAGGTGATCATAATTCTTAAAAACATTTTGTACTTTTTACTTTAAAAGAGTAAGAATTAGCGCTTGGGACAGTGACGCTGGTTTATTGTATAGATCTGGATAAATTTCTTATAAATCTGGACAGCTGCTTTTCACCTGCTTTACCTTTATGTTTACTTTTATTTTATTATCTGACAGATTAGCCGTGTGCTTATTCCTCATGTTTAATTTCAATTTCCTTTTTGTAATTATATAAATGTTTTTAAAGAATATTTAAGAGAAATGTTTTATAATGACGTATTGATCTGATCCAGCTGGAGTTTGACCTTAAACACAACATGATTTACGAGAAACATTGGCATCCCTGTCTGTCTGTCTGTCTGTCTGTCTATCTGTCTGTCTCTCTCTCTCTCTCTCTCTCTCTCTTTCTACCTGTCACACTCTTATTCTTTCGCCAAATCAAACAAACCTGATATTCAGTGACTTTTAAACCCAGGTCTTTCCACTCTGCTCATTTCGACACATGCAGCTGGAAGAACAATGGCCAGATTGCAGCTGATCCTGAGGTAGGTGTAGAAACGTTCTCATATGAAAGCTTTATCCATGTATAAAATTCTAAAATAATTCAATTACTTCTTTATGGTTCATGCTGAATAACCGTGAACACACACTGCTTAGCTCTCTACTGCAGAAGAATTCTAGCAGTCGATATTCTAATAAATTGCACAATGTTTTTGATTAATTAATTAATTACTTAATTGCCGCTCGTCTGCCTCGTCAGTGTGTCTGAGGACCAGAACATCCACACACTCCACTGACGATTTGTGTGTGTTTGTGTGTATTTGTGTGTTTAGAGACACTCCTGATCATACAGATGCACAGACTAGTGGTAGTAGCGTGTAACAGCAGCTCACTGTTTAGGAGACGTCACTGCTAGCCGCTGGAGATCTATGGCGTGTTTTTAAGGAGCACAGGAATCTCAGTGCTCAGAGAGATGAGTGCAGGTTTAGCTGATCTCTCCTCTCAGGTATTTAAGGGTAGAACTCAGCTGAATAATGACACATCTTGCACACCTTCATGACAGTCACACTTGCAGATTTTTGAATGTGATTGTGGAGGCAGAATTCACACAGTTAGCTCTAAAATCAAAAGATTTGTATTTATTTATTAAACAGAAGTCTTGTGTGCTGCTGTGTCTCTACTTCATGGTCAGTGAAGGTTTTCTCAGGGATGTTCACATGCTTCAGGAGTCGGTGCTACAGCATGGAGTCACACAGGAAACCTCTCCCCGCTGCACATGCTCGAGCTCACACACACCGCGATAGACCGTGGAGCTTTCTGCTGTGATTCTTATGCACACATTTAGAACATATTAAGAACCCTTGTAGTGTGTTCATGGTGTGGCTTTGTTGCAGACGACACTGAGCGGGTCAGAAAGTGTAAAAGGAATAAATTCCACGGCGGTGAAAGTGCTGCTGCTGCACAGAGTCCAATAAAACCTCTATGTGGCACGTCACAATTCAACGGCAAAATAATCCTTTCAGGCATAATATATAAATAATTCTGTTATAATCATTTCTGTGCTGATTATTTGCTCTGTTTGTCTCTGCAGTGTGTTGTGCGTGTGTGTGAGTGTGTGTGTGTGTAAGATGGACCGGTTCGGTCAGGTTCAGTCTCCTCTGTATCCTAAGCCTTACCCTACTAATGTCCAGCAGCAGTGGGATCTGGAAGTTCCTCATGGTTTCCAGCTTCAGATCACCTTTAATTACCTGGACATAGAACCATCCTTTAACTGCTACTACGACTCTCTGACGGTTAGTGCAGAGCTTCATCATCATCATCATCATCACCATCATCTCTACTACAGCATAATATCACTGAATGAAATGTACATCTGAGAACATTCTGGAAGCAGTAAATGTTTATAATGTAATCTTTTACTTCCAGGTTCTACGGGCTGTAAGTCCGAAGGTTATCTTAATATTTACACAGGGGACAGCAGCACGTCCAGTCAATTCACTTTTTTATTTAGTTTAGAGTTTATCATAACAAGATCTTGTTTATATCTTGTTTTTATTAACAGATATTTGTGCAGATAATGAAGCCACAGAATGTTAAATCCAGGTCATTAAATGGTGAAGTGTGTGCAGAATGTAGGAGATTGTATCGCTCTTAATTCACTATTTAGATTTGTTGAAATAAAAAAATAAAGTCAGTGTTAGTGATAATTTACCTAAATGAAATGTCCACAGTTTGAAGGGTGAACTGACTGACCACTCATCTGCTACACTTTCAGAGAACTTCATGTTCCTTCATAAAAAATCATCTATAAAAAGCTGCTCCATTAACCTCCATGTGGAGAAAAACTTTCAAGAGACTTAAAAATGAATAAATAGTCTATTTATTATTATCTTTAAATAATATTCCATTGTGTGTGTGTGTGTGTGTGTGTGTGTGTGTGTGTGTGTAACACTGCTGTATGAGTGAGATTGATATTGTTGTCTGATTATTAAGGTTCTGCACGGTAAGAAGATTTTGGGAAAGTTCTGTGGTCAGAATTCCACAGATCCCCATCACCCTGGCAACAAGCCCATTTTGTCTCCTAGCAACCGTCTTCAGCTGGTGTTTGTAACGGATGAATCAAATACACACACGCATCAGCACCTGGGTTTCTCCGCCTTTTACCAGGCTGTTGGTACGATAAATAAATGAGTGTCAGATCTCTACGCAGTAATACTGGACAGAGAGAAAAGACATTTTAAGAAATATTATCTTAATGATCTTTTAACAACTCTATACTGACTCACCCCTCTACTGACTCACCCCTCTACTGACTCACCCCTCTACTGACTCACCCCTCTACTGATTCACCCCTTTACTGACTCTACTGACTCACCCCTCTACTGACTCACCCCTTTACTGACTCACCCTTCTACTGACTCAGCCCTCTACTGACTCACCCCTCTACTGATTCACCCCTCTACTGACTCACCCCTCTACTGACTCACCCCTTTACTGACTCAGCCCTCTACTGACTCACCCCTCTACTGACTCACCCCTCTACTGACTCACCCCTCTTCTGACTCTACTGACTCACACCTCTACTGACTCACCCCTTTACTGACTCACACCTCTACTGACTCACCCCTTTACTGACTCAGCCCTCTACTGACTCACCCCTCTACTGATTCACCCTCTACTGACTCTACTGACTCACACCTCTACTGACTCACCCCTTTACAGACTCACCCCTTTACTGACTCACCCTTCTACTGACTCAGCCCTCTACTGACTCCACTGACTCACACCTCTACTGACTCACCCTCTACTGACTCCACTGACTCACACCTCTACTGACTCGCACATCTACTGAATCCATTGAAAGATGCCTCTATTGAATCAAGCCTCTAGTGATTCACCCCTCTACTGACTCACACATCTACTGGCCCACGCCTCTCCTGACTCACCCCTCTACTGATTCACCCCTCTACTTACTCCACTGACTGACCCCTCTACTTACTCCACTGACTCACCCTTCTACTGACTCGCTCATCTACTGACTCACACCTCTGCTGACTCCTCACTTACACCTCTGCTGACTCATGCCTCTACTGACTCACTCCTCTACTGACTCACACATCTACTGACTCTACTGAAAGACATCTCTACTGACACACGCCTCTACTGACTCACGCCTCTACTGACTCACGCCTCTACTGAATCTACTGAAAGATGCCTCTACTGAATCAAGCCTCTACTGATTCACCCCTCTACTGACTCACCTATCTACTGACTCATGCCTCCACTGACTCACCCCTCTACTGACTCATGCCTCAACTAACTCTACTGACTCACCCCTCTACTGACTCATGCCTCCACTGACTCACCCCTCTACTGACTCATGCCTCTACTAACTCTACTGACTCACCCCTCTACTGAATCACACCTCTGCTGACTCAACCCTCTACTGACTCACACATCTACTGACTCACGCCTCTACTAACTCACGCCTCTACTGACTCGCACATCTACTGAATCCACTGAAAGATGCCTCTACTGAATCAAGCCTCTACTGATTCACTCCTCTACTAACTCACCCATCTACTGACTCATGCCTCCACTGACTCACCCCTCTACTGACTCATGCCTCAACTAACTCTACTGACTCACCCCTCTACTGACTCATGCCTCTACTGACTCATGCCTCCACTGACTCATGCCTCCACTGACTCACCCCTCTACTGACTCATGCCTCTACTAACTCTACTGACTCACCCCTCTACTGACTCATGCCTCCACTGACTCACCCCCTACTGACTCATGCCTTTACTGACTCACCCCTCTACTGACTCACACCTCTACTGACTCTACTGAGCCATGCCTCCACTGACTCACACATCTACTGACCCACATTTCTCCTGACTCACCCCTCTACTGACTCACCCCTCTACTGACTCACCCTTCTACTGACTCACACCTCTACTGACTCACACCTCTACTGACTCTACTGAGCCATGCCTCCACTGACTCACACATCTACTGACCCACATTTCTCCTGACTCACCCCTCTACTGACTCACCCCTCTACTGACTCACCCTTCTACTGACTCACACCTCTACTGACTCACACCTCTACTGACTCACTCTTCTACTGACTCAACCTTCTACTGACTCACCCCTCTACTGACTCACACATCTACTGACTCACACCTCTACTGAGCCACACCTCTATTGACTCAACCTTCTACTGACCCACACCTCTCCTGACTCACACCTCTACTGACTCACCCATCTACTGAAAGACGCCTCTACTGATTCACTCCTCTACTGACTCACACATCTACTGACTCACACCTCTACTGAGTCTACTGAGCCATGCCTCCACTGACTCACCCCTCTACTGACTCACACATCTACTGACCCACGCCTCTCCTGACTCACCCTTCTACTGACTCACACATCTACTGACTCTACTGACTCACACATCTACTGAATCACACCACTACTGACTCACACCTCTACTTACTCTAATGACTCACACCTCTACTGACCCACACCTCTACTGACTCACCCCTCTACAGACTCATGCCTCTACTGACTCACACATCTACTGACTCTACTGACTCACACATCTACTGAATCACACCACTACTGACTCACACCTCTACTTACTCTAATGACTCACACCTCTACTGACCCACACCTCTATTGACTCACCCCTCTACAGACTCATGCCTTTACTGACTCACCCATCTACTGACTCACACCTCTACTGACTCACCCGTCTTCTGACCCACACCTCTGCTGACTCCACTGACTCACACCTCTACTGACCCGCACCTTTACTGACTCGCACCTTTACTGACTCACCCATCTACTGACTAATGCCTCTACTGACTCATCCCTCTACTAACTCACACCTCTGTTGACTTTAATGACTCATGCCTCTACTGACTCGCTCATCTACTGACTCACATCTCTGCTGACTCCACTCACTCACACCTCTGCTGACTCACCCCTCTGCTGACTCACCCCTCTACTGACTCAAACCTCAACTGACTTATGCATCGACTGATTCACACGTCTACTGACTCACGCATCTACTGACTCACACGTCTACTGATTTACACCTCTATTGACTCACACATCTACTGATTCAGGCATTTTACTGACTCACACCTGTACTGACTCCTATATGTCTCTATGGTTTGGTTCTCAGACATAGATGAATGCTCGTCCCCTGATTCAGACTATTCAGAACCACGTTGTGCTCAGATATGCCTCAACACTCTGGGCTCATACCTGTGTGCCTGTTACCATGGTTACCAGCTGCGGGCAGATCAACATTCCTGTGTGTGTGAGTGTACAAATCAACAGTACAGACAATGCACACACTGCTTCACACACACATCCTCCCAAGCTTAGCATCACTCTCTCCACTTTCTGGCACTAACCGAAGCTTGGATCACTTCACAGAGCTCAGCTACATCAGCTGCTCTATCCACAGCCTGTGCTTTCACACTCCCTGATAACTGACCACAGGTGGCGGTGGTACAGGTGTGCTTTATCTGAGATGATGCTTCATACCTCTTGTTCTTCTTACTATCAAGATTTCAGCATGTCTGGCAGATATCTCATCATGGATGGCAGTTTATCATCCCAGTAAAACTGTACATCCCTGGAGATGCATCTCCATGTCACAGTCTTGTGATCTCAGGAGAACATTGAGATCTGACCATCTGTCACTGCAACAACCTTGGGGCAACCACGATCAGCTTTATTCCTGCCTCCCATCATTATACTGACATGCTCATGTTGGTTTCTCCTTTACAACTTCAGGAGGACCACACGGGCCACTCAGGTGCTTGTTTCATCCCTTGTTATTATGAAACAGGTCTGCCTCTGCATGCTGTCCACGAACAGACCAGAACCCACTGACCTCAAAGATCTCATCACACTCCACACTACACCATGCTCCCTCTGATCCTCCAGCACTGCTCCACTGATCCATCATCTCTAAGGGTAGAAGGAAGACCTGCATCAAGACTGTTCTCTGTTCTGGTGCTGAGCTGGAGAAATGAACTTCCCTTAGATGTCTGAACAGCTGGGTCACTGACTGTTTTCAAACAAATGAAGACCTGCCTCTTCCTGAAGTACAAGCTCCAAAAGGGCTTTTAGATTGATGATTTTCTTGTTGCAGTTCTCGTGAACCAGCATGAAGATGTATTTAGTGACAGAGACTTCTAAGCACTTCTGTAAATTGCTCTGGATGCCATGCCATGCCATGCCATGCATGTAATACACACACACCTAATGGTTTCTTCATGTTATAAGACTGCTGGCATAGTAATTTATACTGGTCTTTCTGGATATCTGTTTTTATTCTGTTGTGTTGTTTCCTCTTGGTTCCATAGTGGACTGCAGTGGAGGTGTTTTCACAGAACCTGAGGGAGCTCTGTCGAGTCCTGGATACCCGAATGCTGCTCCTCTTGGAGTGACCTGCTTGTACAGTATCTCTGTTCAGCCTGGCTTCCAGATATCTCTCAACTTCAGTGACAACTTCCACATCGAGCAGATTGATGCACAGGGACCGTCCTGCTTGTTCCACTGGCTCCAGGTACCACATTATTACACCGTGTTCCAGTCCACATTTATTCTAAATGCATTATGAGTAAGGAATGAAACTCTAGACAACATGCTGGTATAGGACAATAATCTACACTGCGGTGGTTTGATGCTAAGCTGAGTTACTGTTACTACCTCAAAACTAGTTTGTTGTATTATTTTTCTATATCAGCAAACTTAATTTTGCACCAGCAATTTACCAAAGATTTAAATTCTAAATTTAATAAAGAACACTTCACACATTTTATCCATGTATAGTTACTTTTAATGCTGTGTGAAACAAGTTCGTCATTTCTGTTATAGCAGCTATGAGCAGTGACTTCCTCACCAGCTTCCCTTTATTATCTCTGTTGTAATTGATAAGATAAAAATGATTGTAGCTTGTTATGTTATTGTAAACTCCTCGCAGGATAGTGAATATAAACCTGCTCTATGGACAAGGAAAACCTGACAGGAGATATCCTCCTTGTGCAATAACATTACATGCTAAATCACATGATAATCTCTATAAAAAGCTATCAGTAATGATACCGGTCCCTATGGTCCATGTGATGGGGAACCCTGGCCATTATCCGGTGTTCAAATACAGTTATACCCTTACATTCTGTTTCACCCTGTGACACCACCGGGGGCAGTAGTTCAACACCTGGAAAACCTTAATGGGTCACGAGGAAGTTGGTCATGAGGAACTGACTCTCAGATTGTCTGGAAGGACTGCCCTTGCACCCTACTGGGAGAGAATCAAGTAGAACCTGGGAAAGGTACACAGCAATACCCAGGTAGCGGCAACACAAACCACCTCAAGTGACACATCTTTGAGTACTGCCATGTGGAGGAAATGCCTGATAGCTGGTACTAGTGCACTACCCAGGTACTGGTGCGCTGCCCAGGTATTAGTGCACTACCCAGGTACTGGTGCACTTACCCAGGTACTGGTTGACGGATCATTCTGTTGCACGGGGACAGTAAGTCCTGCTTGGGGGATCTCCTGTGGCAATATCCTCCATCAGCAAGATTAGCAGAGGAAACTAGGGTCTCACTGTCCACCTTAGATGACATGGAATTGTTGCTGCATCATCTGCCTGCCTCATTTCTGCCAAATCAGTGACCTTGCTGCTGGAGGCAAGAGGCATTACCTTGGGCGTACTCATTATTCCTGATATTTTGTCTGCTGTTGTATTGTGATGAACCGCCCTCAGTAAGGCTAGTTGTGTGTGAGCACTTTTATCTGTAGGCCCTCTCTGACCTTTCTGTTGATGTATCTAACCTCCACCATGATGTCTGATCAGACTCGGTGTGAAATGTAAAATGGCTTTTATCGTGGGCCACCACACGGATTAGTGTCTAGTGTTCTCGTCATGTGTGTGTAGGGTGATATACAAGTGCTGGTAAAGTGCCTCTTGTGTGTAGGAGGGATGAAGTAGAGCTTCAGGTTATAACTTTACCTCTGACTTGCAGAAACCTTCAACAGATCTCAATTTTGCAACCTGTTAACAATGATATAATCTGTTTATGTGGATCATACGCTGAACACGTCCCTGTGAATGAGCTGTATCTATGGCAACGATATCGTATCAGAGCGAATGCATTAACACAAACCTGAGCAGCTCTGTGGTTTAAACTGTAATGATAACTCCTCTGTGCACTGAAGTGTGAAATGAAAGCAGCTTGTCTTCCATTTCTCGTCCTCAGCTGTCTGTCCCTGGTGAAGCTCCAATGAAGCTTTGTGGAGATCAAAGTCCTGGAATCATACACACTGACTCACACACTGTAGATCTGGAGTTTCACACTGATGGACATGGACAGAGTGGCGGATTTCACCTCCGCTACACAACCCAGAGTAAGCAGGAAACACCACCTGGTGCTGTGGAAGTTATACAGAGCTTCATTACACAGTTACATCTGCATCTGGAGTGTGTTTCCTCTCTGGCACACAAGTGTGCAGGTGTACAGTGAGTGGGGGGTGTGTGTGTGTGTGTGTGTGTGTGTGTGTGTGTGTGTGTGTGCGTTACACAGGAATTTTATCAACTCACTATATAGTAAATTTGTGTACTGCTGAAAATAATCTGGTTTTTTTTGCTCACTTCATTGACATGGCATGATTCAGCTGGACTCCACAACTGTGTGTGTTCATCATTATTAACAACCCAAATGATAAAGAAACACACACACACACACACACACACACACCTGACCAACACACAAATCCATACTGAAGACCAGACAGCACATTCTAGAACATTCCAAGATGAAATAACAGAAAAGTGCAGAGAAGCATGACATGTACTTACCACATTCTGACTGTGTGTGTGTGTGTGTGTGTGTGTGTGTGTGTGTGTGTGTGTGTGTCTGTGTGAACCTGCCTGAAGGAGTGGAATGTAAAATTGAAGGAGGAATCCAAAACGGCCGGATCACTCCCAATTTCCCAAAATATTTCTTCAGAGATTACATTCAAGTGCGCTGTCACACTGGATACAAGCTCATGATGGTGAACTTTCTGTTTCCTTTAACCTGTGTGTGTGTGTGTGTGTGTGTGTGTGTGTGCATTAAATCTATATTTTATTGTATTATGGATTTGATTTATGGATAAAACCATAAAACCTTACCATTCTGTCAGCTGAATTTTAGTCTAGCGAAGTTGTTTGTGTTTTTCTTTGTGTTTTAGGGAGAAATGGAAATAAAGAGTTATAGATCGATGTGTCAGGAGGACGGGGCGTGGCACTTACCCTTACCCGAGTGCAGGAGTGAGCGAGCACAAGCTTTATTACTGAAGTTTTATACCTCTATTAGTTTCTCTCATTCATTTCACACAGGCTGTGTTTGTAAACCTGAATAAAAAGTGATCACAGAGTTTTTTAGCAACAAAGAAAACTGTTTAAATGAAAAGAAAAAACTAATGAAATTTTATGAAGGAAAAATAACCCATAATCAAATGGATGTTTTTATATTCTTTACGGTTGCAGTTATTGACTGTGGAGAGCCGATGAATTTACTGAATGGTGGATTTAACTTTCTGTCCGGTTCCAACAACGAGTACCAGTCTGTGGTGCAGTATTACTGCCACGAACCCTTCTACACCTTCGGAGAAAAGAACGAAGGTCCGTCCGTGAAGGGAAGAATGATTGATTATTAATAATAATAATAATAATAATAATAATAATAATAATCGGTTTTATTTGTAGTAAATCTCACCTGTGCTGCCGATCGCAAATGGAGAGGAGAAGAAAACTATATTTACCCGTACTGTGCCCCCGGTAACACACACACACACACACACACACACACACACACTGCAGCCCCTGAGATCAGCTTCACTACCAAACATCTCATTATATATACTGCTGAAAATATTTCATGATTAGATGAATCTAGAGAGATTCTGAGAGCTACACTATTTAATATTCTGTGTGTGTGTGTGTGTGTGTGTGTGTGTGTGTGTGTGTCAGTGTGCGGGCGTCCTGTTGTGGATATCGCGAGTATTGGTCGGGTTTTGGGAGGTAATAGAGCAAAGGAACACTCGTTTCCCTGGCAGGTTTTTCTCTACGCTGGAGGACGAGGAGGAGCGATTGTGATTGGAGAGAAATGGCTCCTCACCGCGGCTCACAATCTGGACAAAGTAAAGGAGTCTATAGCGGAAGTGAAGGTGGCGTCTTCCTGCAGTTCACTCAGAGCACTGACGCACGCAGCTACTGCTGTCTTTAACACATTTTATTATTGTGCTTTTAGGCATATGTTGGGAGCAACCAAGTAAACGACTATTTTGGTGAAAAAAAAGATGAATTTTTATCTAAGGCACTTCCGATCGAGTCGCTGCACGTCCACCCGGGATATAAAAGCCCCAGCTACGATAACGATATAGCGCTAATCAAGCTGGCTTCACCCATCACCTTTAAAGCCAATATAATGCCGGTGTGTCTTCCTGAGCAGGACACCGAGCTGGAGACATTTGGGTAAGAACGTTTCAAATCCGTGTGTGTGTGTGTGTGTGTGTGTGTTTTCTACAGAGAGAACCCTTACACACTGTTCTGTGAAATGTTTCTGCCGCAGGTGGGTTTCAGGATTCGGACTGACGGAGACCTTCAGCACCGCCAATTATCTCCGCTACATCCGGCTTCCCGTGGTGGATCAAGCCACGTGTCACTCGTCCATCGAGGCGGTGAGAAAGATGCAGAACAGCGAGGTGTCCACTCTGACCGAGAACATGTTCTGTGCCGGACTTCTTGAAGGAGGGAAGGACACGTGTCAGGGAGACAGCGGCTCCGGATTCGTCATGAAAAACAAGGATGTGTTTTACGCAGCCGGGATCGTTAGCTGGGGCATCGACTGTGGAAAACCAGGAAGGTACGGCATGTACACTCGCATCGCTCGATACTCCAACTGGATCCGGGAGATCATGGAGAAAACAGCTGAGGAGGAGATGGAATACAGATCAGACCAGTCTCTCAACGAGTGATGGCTTCAAACGCTTCCATTTACAATCTCTGGAGATTTTCATCAAAACAATAAAGAGGAATATTTTACCATCAGAAACTGGTCTTCTTTCATTACAACATTATCAACATACATAGTGTGTATCAATAACATAGTGTGTGTGGGAGATGTGTGTGTGTGTGAGACAGTGTGTGTGTGGGAGATGTGTGTGTGAGACAGTGTGTGTGTGGAAGACAGTATGTGTGTGACAGTGTGTGTTTGAGATGTATGTGTGTGAGACAGTGTATGTGTGTGTGTGAGACAGTGTGTTTGTGTGTGACCGTGTGTGCTTGAGATGTATGTGTGTGAGACAGTGTATGTGTGTGTGTGAGACAGTGTGTGCTTGAGATGTGTCTGCGTGTGAGACAGTGTGTGTGTGTGTGTGAGATGTGTCTGCGTGTGAGACAGTGTGTGTGAGACAGTGTGTGTGTGCGTGTGAGATGTGTGTGAGACTGTGTGTGTGTGTGTGTGAGACTGTGTGTGTGTGCGTGTGAGATGCGTGTGTGAGACTGTGTGTGTTTGAGATGTGTCTGTGTGTGAGACAGTGTGTTTATGTGAGAGAGTGTGTGTGTGTGTGTGTGAGACAGTGTGTGTTTGAGATGCGTCTGTGTGTGAGACAGTGTGTGTGTGTGTGTGTGTGTGAGATGTGTCTGCGTGTGAGATGTGTGTGAGACAGTGTGTGTGTGCGTGTGAGACTGTGTGTGTGAGACTGTGTGTGTGCGTGTGAGATGCGTGTGTGTGAGACAGTGTGTTTGAGATGTGTCTGTGTGTGAGACAGTGTGTTTATGTGAGAGAGTGTGTGTGTGCATGTGAGATGTGTGTGTGTGAGACAGTGTGTGTGTTTGAGATGTGTGTGTGTGGGGAGACAGTGTGTGTGTGAGACAGTGTGTGTGTGTTTGGGAGATGTGTGTGTGTGTGTGAGACTGTGTGTGTGTGCGTGTGAGATGTGTGTGTTTGAGATGTGTCTGTGTGTGAGACAGTGTGTGTGAGACAGTGTGTGTTTGAGATATTTCTGTGTGTGAGACAGTGTCTGTGTGTGTGTGAGATGTGTGAGACAGTGTGTGTTTGCGATGTATGTGAGACAGTGTGTGTGTGAGACAGTGTGTGTGTGTTTGGGAGATGTGTGTGTGTGACTGTGTGACAGTGTGTGTGTGGTGTGTGTGTGTGTGACTGAAACTGGAACACAGACTGATATTTAAACAGATTTTATCTGAGACCTGTTGATCCGTGATGTTGGAATTTTGACCCGAAAATCAGATGACTTTTATTTTCCGATTATTTCCCAATCCCAGCTGCAGATTTCAGCATGCAGGAGTTCCCCACGCTGGACTGTGCAGCTCGCATAATAAAAGTCCTGAGTTTATCCAGCTATTCATCACAAATCTTCTGTTTATTTAGACACTGGTTTACATAATAATGTTTAGATGAGCTTATTTTAGTGTGTTTGTGCATGGTGTGTGTGTGTGTTTATGTACTGTGTGTGTGTTTGTGCATGGTGTGTGTGTACTGTGTGTGTTTGTGCATGGTGTGTGTGTGTGTGTGTGTACAGTGTGTGCTCTCCTGTCCTGAAGAAACCCCTTTTTATTTCCATGAATAGAAGCAGCGCTGAGGAGCAACAATAAAAACACACGGCTCTCATCACTCATCCCTGAGAGTTATATGAAGAGCTCATTTGCAAAAACTGATAAACGCCATATTTAAAAAAAATATTTAAAATTTTGTCAAAAAAGCCACTATTGTCCACTTTCAAGGCATCACAAGTTCACGTTTTAGTGCAGAAGCCGCCAGGCGCGCTGGTTGTTTTGTGAACAGAAACCGATCGGTCCATTTAAGCCAATCAGCACGCAGTATTCAGGTCAGCTGACCAGGCTGCTAGTCACTTTGAACAGACGCGCTTGCTGAGAGGAGTTTCATCGAAGCCGAATAAGTGATCGAGTCGCTTTCACGAACTTGATGACCCTGTGATCTCTTCTTCAGGGAGTAAAAGCAAAATAAAAGCTGGAACATTTTCAGGGAACATTGTTAAAGCAGCACGTGACCGTGGTGAGGGAGAAGCTCCCTGACACTGTGCTGTCACACACACGGGTATCATGGCATGAACACGCAGGAACAACAACACCTTTTTAAAGCTTTAATATTCTAATGTTTCGTGAATCGTCTACATTGTGATGTCTTGTTATAAACTCTGGATTTCTGTCATCTAAAATGTTTAATATTTCTTATTAGTGGTCTATTTTTACTGCTCTTTACCTAGATGACTTGTTTTAAGTTAAAGAATGTTAAATATTACACTTAAATGCAATTACAAAGCAGTGACATGGTTTTGTAACTCTGATGAAATGTGGAGTTATCTGTTTCTGCTCAGAAACAAACTTTTAACAAATAAAATACTTTCAGTGAACTTTAACTTTGTAAGTTTTTTTTGAGTTATTATTACTTATTAATACTTAGTTACTTAGTTATTATTACTTATTAATACTTAGTTACTTAGTTATTATTACTTATTAATACTTAGTTACTTAGTTATTATTACTTATTAATACTTAGTTACTTAGTTATTATTACTTATTAATACTTAGTTACTTAGTTATTATTACTTATTAATACTTAAAACAACTCAACTCAACTCAACATGACTTCTGAAAATGAATAAAAACGGAGATATGTTGCGCAAATAAACTCCTCATATATATATGAGGAGTTTATTTGCTAAACATATCTCCGTTTTTATATATTTATATATATAATGTGTGTGTGTGTGTGTGTGTGAGTCAAATCAAGAAGTTTGTCATTTCCAGCATATGTATATAGAATGTGTATAGAGTACATTGTGTAACAATAAGAGAAGTGTAAAGAGAGTGTTCCTGTAAACATCTACACACTTCTGTAGCAGCAGCAGTGTTGACGTACAAAAGCAGTATGTTCTAATACAGGTGGTGCTGTAGACGTGTGTGTGTGTGTGTGTGTGTGTGTGTGTGTACTCTTGGACGAGTCCTGGGACTTTACAAGGTTAGTGAGGATTGGAACACAGCCCTGGTGGAATTTCTGGTATTGTGTAACGTGTTTTTTTTCTAGTGCACGTCAGGTTCAGTATATAAACCCAGAGTGTCCTGTGTTCACAACAACAGTGACTCTTACTTCTAATCAACACCAGCTCCAGGTCCAACACCAGCTCCAGGTCCAACACCAGCTCCAGCTCCAACACCAGCTCCAGGTCCAACACCAGCTCCAGCTCCAACACCAGCTCCTGCTCCACAGAGGTAGAGAGATGATGGTGACTAACGCTCTTGGCGTGTTCATGTTCGTTGTAGCGCTGATGGTCGCTGAAGGCTCCTGGGGCTCCGGTACGTTTATAACACCTTTGTTACACGTGTTCATGAAGCCTAATCTCACTAACAAATTTCAGATGAATGCAGCAGTTTTATTAATTTCTGTATATAAAGAGAATTAGTGAACAGAACATCCTACAGATTTTTCATACACACACGTCTTTATATTCATGATCAGATAAAAAAACCTCGTACAGTTATGACCTGTCGAATGCGTCTGACCTGAGGAAGCTCTACAACTCCAAAGTTTACCTGGCTGACCGGATGACGCGGCCACTGGAGGGCCAGAGCTTCCAGGTGGGAGTATGGAGTCACTCGGGAGTCAGGTACACCACCTCGTCCTGCTCTGAGCCACACACACACCTAACATTACATCATCTACTGACCCTACACTCGTTTACTCCCAGGTCCAGATTAATGTTTTAATGATTATTTATTTATTAAAGCATGTTTACAGAAATGACTTCATTTTGTAAAGTAAGAGTTTCTTAAAGAATTCCTCTGATTTTCAGAATAAATAAATAAGATCAGATGTGACGACTCTGATGCGGTTGTGTTCTTCAGCTCTGTCACGCAGTGTGTTCACGTCACGTCTCGGGATATCTCGCCGAGTTCGGCTCGCATTACAACTCTTACCTTCCCTGTGTGATGATTTCAGGGTGACTCTGGCGGACGGGACCAAGTGGCTGGTGCATAAAGGGAACGGTTTTGGGATTTCCTCTCAGACGGTGGTGGTGGACGCGCGACACATGAGCAGCAGCTGGAGGGTAGGAACATCTGGAACAGATCCACACTCTCCATCATGTATTGACTTCAGTGAGGTCTGGGTTATCTGACCGTTATTCAGAGACACTGACGGCTTTTTTTCACAGATCAGGGAGACGAAGAACTTCAGAGGCAGTAAGACGGTGTCGGATTTCGTGAGAGCAGGAGGAACTGATTACAGTCTGCTGTTTAATAACTGTCACAACGCTGCAGGGAGGATGATGGATGATTAAACACACCTGAGACTCACTCACCTGCAGGAACACACACTTCAGTATCATGTGTTCTGACTGTTCAAGTCAAATAAAATCAAATCATCCTCTTACTCTCTCCTCTCTGTACTGTGGGAGTGTTTACTGTCATACACACACACACACACACACACACACTCTCCATAAACACACACTCACTTACACACACACACACACACACACTCTCCACAAACACACACACACTCTCCATAAACACACACTCACTTACACACACACACACACACACACACACACACTCTCCACAAACACACACACTCACACTCTCCACAAACACACACTCACACTCACACACACACACACACACTCTCTCCACAAACACACACTCATTTACACACACACACACTCACACTCTCTCCACAAACACACACTCACTTACACACACACACACACACACACACACACTCTCCACAAACACACACACACTCACACTCTCCACAAACACACACTCACACTCACACACACACACACTCTCCACAAACACACACTCATTTACACACACACACACTCACACTCTCTCCACAAACACACACTCATTTACACACACACACACACACACTCTCCACAAACACACAATCACACAAACACACACACACACACACTCTCCACAAACACACAATCACACAAACACACACACACACACACACACACACTCTCCACAAACACACAATCACACAAACACACACACTCTCCACAAACACACATACTCTCACACACACACACACTCTCTCCACAAACGCACACGCACACACACTGTCTCTCTACAAACACACACTCTCCATAAACACACACTCACTTACACACACACACTCTCACAAACACACATACACACACACTCTCACAAACACACTCACACATAAACACACACACACACTCTCAAACACACTCACACACAAACACACACATAAACACACATACTCTCACAAACACACACAATCACACACGCACACACACATACACAACACACACACACATACACACTCACACACAAACACTCTCACACACAAACACACTCACAAACACACACTCTCACAAACACACACAAACACACACACATACTCACACACAAACACACTTACACACACACACACACACACAGAAACACGCACACTCACACACAAACACACACTCTCACAAATGCACTCACACACACACACCCTCTCACAAACACACACTCACACACAAACACACACACATAAACACACTCACACATAAACACACACTCACACACAAACACACACTTACACACACACACAAACACACTCACAAACAAACACTCTCATAAACACACTCACACACACTCTTACACACAAACACACACATACAGACACACACACATATATACACACACACACTCACACAAACTCAAACACATAAACACACTCACACAAACACACACACACATACATGCACACTCTCACAAACACACACACACACACACAAACACTCTCACACACACACACACACACACGTACACACAAACACACACTCACACACACACACAAACTCACAGACAGACACACACACACTCTCACAGACATACACACATACACATTCTCTCACACACATATACATACACACACACACACACACACTTTAATGGTAAGACGCTGTCGTGTAGGTGAAGTGTACCCTGCAGAATCTAGAGCCCAGTGTGGCCCAGTAGAGGAGAGAGGAGAGAGACTGTGGATAAAATATCCCAGTTTAATGAAACTTTTTACAGAATAATGAAACTTGTCTACATCAGAAACAGGAAGTCCTACATGTGCACTTACACTCACAAGTGTGCACTTCTAAGGTCAGTAATGTGTAGTGTGTGTGTGTGTCTATATTTATATCCTGTAATGATTTAGAACATAACCAGTTGTCATGGTAACTGGACTGTGAGTGTTATACACTGTGCTAGGGAACATGAAGTGTGCAGATTGTACTGAGATATCGGTGTGTAGTTTAGAGTGTGTGTGTGTGGGGGAGCAGCGTGGCGGTGAACACACTGAACCCCGTGTGTGTGTGTGTTTAGAGGAGCAGCGCGGCGGTGAACACACTGAACCCCGTGTGTGTGTGTGTGTGTGTGTGTGTGTTTAGAGGAGCAGCGCGGCGGTGAACACACTGAACCCCGTGTGTGTGTGTGTGTGTGTGTGTGTTTAGAGGAGCAGCGCGGCGGTGAACACACTGAACCCCGTGAGGATCAGTGTGACTTTAGAGATACGTTGCTCGTTAGCGCTGGTCACACGGGGCATGACGTCCATGAAGACGACGTACGCAAAGCTTCCTACACTCAGCCCCTGGAGCGTGGAGCGAGCCAGGCGAAAGGACTGGTGTGTGTGTGTGTGACGCAGGATGAGGCCGAGCGGGAATGCCGAGGACAGCACCGCCAGGCAGACCGACACCACGGAGCGTCTCATGTGACTCTGAATGAGCAGGAAGGCCAGGCTGCAGGAGACAAGTGAAGTGCGCAGAAGGAGTTCGGGACGCGGCCGCACTGCGTCCACTGATAAACCCTGGAAGGTGAAGAACAGACAGAGGGACAGGAGCAGCACGGACGAGCGGATGGGGGACAGGGAGAGATCAGGACGTGGTTGGACCGTCGGCGAGCACAGGAGCAGGGCTTCCTTCTCCTCTCGTCCATCTTTATGTCTGTGCTGTCGCTCACGCTCGTCTCTCAGAGTCAGGATCAGCTGCTCCATCACCAGCAGGAACAAAAAACCCACAGACATGATGAACTCCGGAACAGGGAAATACAGCTGAGGACAAATGGGACACACGAGACCCTTCAGACACACGGGACACACAGGACACATGAGACACACAGGACACATGAGACACACAAGACACACAGGACACAAGAGGCACACGAGACTCACAGGACACACGAGACACACTGGACACATGAGGCACACAAGACACGCAAGACACACAGTACACACGAGACACATGAGACACGAGACACACTGGACACAGGAGACACACAGGACACACGAGACACAGTGGACACACGAGGCACACGAGACACAGTGGACACACGAGGCACACAAGACACGCAAGACACACAGTACACACGAGACACACTGGACACACGAGACACACTGGACACACGAGACACACAGTACACACGAGACACACTGGACACACGAGACACACAGTACACACGAGACACACTGGACACACGAGACACACAGTACACACGAGACACACAGTACACACGAGACACACTGGACACACGAGACACACAAGACACAAACACGACACATGAGACACGACCTATTGTGTAGGTGCCGTGGTGCATTGTGGGTATTGTACTCACGGTCACGCTGAGCTCTGTGAATGTCTCTCTCATTTCTTTTAGAAAATTTGGAATAATGTCCAGCAGACAGGAGGCTAAAAACACACCTGCAGAGAGACAGCTGAGAGAGGAGAGACGGGCGTCTAACACACACACACACACACACACACACACACACACACACACACACACACGCACGTTAATACACCACTATAAACAATATAAAAAATACAGATGTGTGTGTGTGGGTGTGTGATTACCTGAGTGTGATCCACTTCTCCACGACACCCTCAGTGCTCCGAGTGCCCCAAACCCACACACCAACACACACACCACATACACCAACACACACACCAGCTCCGATCCCACACTGTTAACCACACTGGACACCAGTGACATCATTACACACACACACACACACACACACAATCAGACACTCACACTCACACTAACACACACACACACACACACACAGACACTCAGGGGGATTTGGGGGTCAGCGAGCTGAAGCACATCAGAAGAAGATGTTATAACGGGTTATAGCAGAGTTATAACACCTATCCTCTTTAATAACCTTTAATAACCACCTGAATCCTCTTTTATTTGTTTATATTTAATAAGAGATTAAATATAAAGATTTACTTTAATCTCATTTACTATAAAAATACAAACATCAACCAATCAGTCATTTCCGGTCTCCGGTGCTAGCAGGCCGAACCTCTTTCTACAAGCGGATAAAACGAGCTAGCATTAAAGTTCTCCTTTATCTTAATCACCTGAATGATCTAAATCATTAAACAGATGTAAATAAACATCAGAGTGAGATTAGCAGTACCTCTGTAGCGGTCAGTCTCTGGCCGTGAGTTCTAAAAACTCCTGATACTGGGCTCCGAATCAATCCCTTCTACATATCTAGTGCACTAAGTAAGCTGTTTACGCTATAATGCTGTACCTTCGATAGGGCACATAAGTAGTGAGCAAGCACTGGTTTGGGATTTAGCCGCTGTGTTCAGTTTGCTAAACTAACGGGAACGCGTGAGTCAAGTTCACTGAATCCGGACAAGCCACGCCCTCTCGTGTTCTGATTGGTTAGAAGTTCAGACTCGCTGTCAAATCCGCGGGTTGCTCGTAAGCATGCGCACAAGCTGCGATCTGTCAGAATACAAAAATAATCTAATTTTATAATCATTTTTAAAGTGATTGTTTTATTTTAGTTAAAAGTAGGTTTTATTTCATCAGTTTAATCAATGAGCTAATGAAGTTAGCCCGCGTAGTCCTTCTGAAGTCTGTGTTAGAGAACTACATAACTCAGAGAAACATACACAAATCAGACCACAACATCCGGGTATTAACACACCCACACTCCACTGACATTTATTATGAGTTAATAGAAGATAATGTCGAGTATTATCTCGTGTGAGAGTAATATCTAGCAGGCGGGAGCATGTTTGTGTGATTTTAGTCAGAGGTTTTACTACAATCCAAAACGTCTCTAT
>JAUCMX010000003.1:33631635-33724135 GCA_033459395.1 Hemibagrus guttatus
ACACACACTACACTATACTTTACACTATTCACATACACTATATTCTACACACACACACACACACACACTACACTATACTCTACACCAGGGGTGTCCAAACTTTTTTGCAAAGAGGGCCAAATTTGGTGAGGTGAAAGTGTGTGTGGGCGGACCATTCAGCCTGACATTCTTTGAACCATTAATATTAAATGCAAATGAACTATTTTATGAATTTTTTTTATTGCAAATGGCATACTTTTCATTTCTTCACACAGAACACAAATAAATCTAAACAAGTTTTTACCAAAATCACTCTGTCTTTCATATTTGAAGACCACATAAAATGAAGAAAAAGTCTGTCTGGAAAAAAAAAAAACTTTCGGGAAGATTAAACATATCTAGGTTCATTTGAAACATTACACATTATTCACTATTAAATGCTCACTGTAAACTTCTCAATTCAAAACATGTGAACAGGAAAATAACACTAATACTGATCTTATTCAGAAGTACTGACCATCAAAAGTCAAACAACGAAAATATGTTACGCCTCCTTCTTCGCTGACTTTGTTACAGACTCGGGTTGATAATCCACTTCGTTCACCAGCCATGGCAGGTGCGCCATCCGTAATAATCCCAGTGACTTTATTCCACGGTAGTGTCATGTCATCTACAGTGGAACAAACAGAAACAAATAAATCTGTTCCTCTTGTTTGGTCCTTAAGGCTCTGGAGGTCAAGTAGCTCTTCACTCACGTTCATTTTATTGTCCACTCCTCTCAAAAAAATCAGTAACTGAGCGGTGTCGGATGCATCCGTGCTTTCGCCGCAGGCTAACGAAAACAAGTCAAGCTCCACTCCTTTTGCCTCTGTCTCTTAATATCAGATGAAACGTCTTCGATTCTCCGTACCACAGCGTTACGAGCCAGGCAAACATTGGCAAACTCTTGCTTCTTCACATCTTCTCATTCTTCTTCATTTTCATCACGCAATCTTTAATAAATTCACCCTGAGTGAAAGGTTTGCTGTGTCAGCAATCAGCGTTGCCACCTTTCATTTTCACTTGGCTCACGGGCTCTTGTGATTTTAGAAATGGGCTGGAAATGATCACACAAGTGTCATGCGGCGAGAGTGCGGCCACGAGTCTACTGCCTGAAATATAAAATAGCTTTTTTGTACGCGTGTATTTTATACTGTGGTCAACGGTGCTGGCGGGCCGCATATTATTGATTTTATGACAGAGGCTGCGGGCCGGTGGAAATTTAAACACGGGCCGCAATTGGCCCCCGGGCCGGACTTTGGACATGCCTGCTCTACACTATACACATACACTATATTCTACACACACACACTCTACACTATACTCTACACTATACACACACATACACACACACACACACACACACACACACTCTACACTATACTCTACACTATACACATACACACACACACACACACACACACTCTACACTATACTCTACACTATACACATACACACACACACACACACTCTACACTATACTCTACACTATACACATACACACACTCTACACTATACACATACACTATTCTACACACACACACTCTACACTATACACATACACTATATTCTACACACACACACTCTACACTATACTCTACACTATACACATACACAACACACACACACACACACTCTACACTATACTCTACACTATACACATACACACACACACACACACTCTACACTATACTCTACACTATACACATACACACACTCTACACTATACACATACACTATTCTACACACACACACTCTACACTATACACATACACTATATTCTACACACACACACTCTACACTATACTCTACACTATACACACACATACACACACACACACACACACACACACACACTCTACACTATACTCTACACTATACACATACACACACACACACACACACTCTACACTATACTCTACACTATACACATACACACACCACACTCACACTATACTCTACACTATACACATACACACACACACACACACACTCTACACTATACTCTACACTATACACATACACACACTCTACACTATACACATACACTATATTCTACACACACACACTCTACACTATACACATACACTATATTCTACACACACACACTCTACACTATACACATACACTATATTCTACACACACACACTCTACACTATACACATACACTATATCTACACACACACTCTACACTATACTCTACACTATACACATACACACACTCTACACTATACTCTACACTATACACATACACACACACACACACACACTCTACACTATACTCTACACTATACACATACACACACACACACACACACTCTACACTATACTCTACACTATACACATACACACACTCTACACTATACACATACACTATATTCTACACACACACACTCTACACTATACTCTACACTATACACATACACACACTCTACACTATACACATACACTATATTCTACACACACACACTCTACACATACACACACACACACACACACACACACACACTCTACACTATACTCTACACTATACACATACACACACACACACACACACACACTCTACACTATACACATACACTATATTCTACACACACACACTCTACACTATACTCTACACTATACACATACACACACACACACACACACACACACACTCTACACTATACTCTACACTATACACATACACACACACACACACACACACACTCTACACTATACTCTACACTATACACATACACACACTCTACACTATACACATACACTATATTCTACACACACACACTCTACACTATACTCTACACTATACACATACACACACACACACACACTCTACACTATACTCTACACTATACACATACACTATATTCTACACACACACACTCTACACTATACATACACACACACACACTCTACACTATACACATACACTATATTCTACACACACACTCTACACTATACACATACACTATATTCTACACACACACTCTACACTATACACATACACTATATTCTACACACACACACTCTACACTATACTCTACACTATACACATACACACACTCTACACTATACACATACACTATATTCTACACACACACACTCTACACTATACTCTACACTATACACATACACACACACACACACTCTACACTATACACACACAACACACACACACACACACACTCTACACTATACTCTACACTATACACATACACACACTCTACACTATACACATACACTATATTCTACACACACACACTCTACACTATATTCTACACTATACACATACACACACTCTACACTATACACATACACTATATTCTACACACACACTCTACACTATACTCTACACTATACACATACACACACACACACACACACACACACACACACACACACACTCTACACTATACTCTACACTATACACACACACACACTCTACACTATACACATACACTATATTCTACACACACACTCTACACTATACACACACACACACTCTACACTATACACATACACTATATTCTACACACACACACACACTATACACTATACACACACACACACACACACACTATACACATACATTATATTCTACACACACACACTCTACATTATACACATACACTATATTCTACATACACACACACACACACACACTCTACACTATACTCTACACTATACACTATATTCTACACACACACTCTACACTATACACACACACACACTCTACACTATACTCTACATTATACACATACACTATATTTTACACACACACACTCTACAGTATACACTATATTCTACACACACACACACTACACTATACGCTACACTATACACACACACACACTCTACACTATACACATACACTATATTCTACACACACACACTCTACAGTATACTCTACACTATATTCTACACACACACTCTACAGTATACTCTACACTATATTCTACACACACACACACACTACACTATACGCTACACTATACATACACACACACACTCTACATTATACACACACACACTCTACACTATACACACACACACACTCTACACTATACACTATACACATACACTATATTCTACACACACTCTACACTATACACATACACTATATTCTACACACACACACTCTACACTATACACACACACACACACACACTCTACACTATACACATACACTATATTCTACACACACACTCTACACTATACACACACACACACACTCTACACTATACACACACACACACACTCTACACTATACACATACACTATATTCTACACACACACACACACACTCTACACTATACACATACACTATATTCTACACACACACTCTACACTATGCACATACACTATATTCTACACACACACGCACACTCTACACTGTACTCTACACTATATTCTACACACACACACACTCTACACTATACTCTACACTATACACATACACTATATTCTACACACACACACACACACACACACTCTACACTATACACATGCACTGTATTCTACACACACACACTCTACACTATACAAACTTTCTGCCGTCAGTAATAACGGTCCGTGGGGAAACTCAGCACTCTGTGTGTAGTTACAGTAAATGGACGAAACAAAGCTTTGATATAACTAATTTACCTCGATGATTTTTTGTATTGGAATTAGTTGAGGAATCGTTTCAGCACTAAGTGTGATATTTAATGAGACTGACACCTCAGACTGTCTGTCTGATTGTGATCATAAACATGGTGAGGAGACTTTAACAAAGAAACTGTGTGTGTGTGCGTGTCTGTGACCTTTGGCCTTCCTTGCTCTCTGTGTACACAGGAAGTGTGTGAGGACACAGGAAGTGTGTGTGTGGGACAAAGTGATGAAGACACAATAATGGAAGACAAAACGTTTATTTCTGAGTCCTGTCCTCCGTGTGTGTATGAAGGAACAGAGGGATGGGTCCTTCATCATCCGTCTGTGAGTAACACACACACACACACTTAAAACACACCACTGCATTAACCTGCAATGAAACACGTGGTGGTGCTTTAATCGACAGTCTGACACACCGCCGCATTTAATGAGGTGTGTGTAATTAGTGTGTCTAATTAAAGTTTTTAATTGGATATTATTTCTCTCTCAAGAGTTTTAACGACAGTGAGTCAGAGGATGTTCTTCGCACCGTGAACCCAAACGAGGTCTTCAATGAGAGCGACAGCGCTGCTTCTGACGTTCCTGACCCAACCCACCCCTTGACACCAGCCACACCCACTGTCTATCAGGTTGTGTATGACATCAGTGGAGTGGGCGAAAACCAACAGAAGCAGCAGAAAGTAGACATTATTTCCATCGAGCTTGGTGCGTCCACCTTAAACATTTCATTATCTGTCTAGATTTTTATTATTTTTGTAGATATTGTTTGGATATGTGTCGTGTGTGTGTGTGTGTGTGTGTGTGAATGGCTTTAAAAAATTTAGATTTAACACGTTGCTGGATTCACTATCAGAAAGTACAGGTGAGGTCCTGACAGGTGTGTTCCGTTTGAGTCCTCCTCGTTCCTGCCTCATGTCTCTGAGGTTTTCTCTGATTTGCGCATCCTGAATGTGGATGTTCATCTGCTTGAATCTTTATGCCTGTGTTAGTGAGTGGAGGAGGAGTGGCTTTGGGTAGTCCTGATGGTTCAAAAAGAAGTAAAGGACATTTTAGGGTTTATGAGGTGTTGATGTAATGAGGTGGTGGTGTTGATGTAGTGAGGTGGTGGTGTTGTAATGAGGTGGTGTTGATGTAGTGAGGTGGTGGTGTTGTAATGAGGTGGTGTTGATGTAATGAGGTGTTGATGTAGTGAGGTGGTGGTGTTGTAACGAGGTGGTGTTGATGTAGTGAGGTGGTGGTGTTGATGTAATGAAGTGGTGGTGTTGTAGTGAGGTGGTGGTGTTGTAACGAGGTGGTGTTGATGTAGTGAGGTGGTGGTGTGATGTAATGAAGTGGTGGTGTTGTAGTGAGGTGGTGTTGATGTAGTGAGGTGGTGGTGTTGTAATGAGGTGGTGGTGTTGTAACGAGGTGGTGTTGTAGTGAGGTGGTGGTGTTGTAATGAGGTAGTGTTGATGTAGTGAGGTGGTGGTGTTGTAATGAGGTGTTGATGTAGTGAGGTGGTGGTGTTGTAACGAGGTGGTGGTGGTGTTGTAATGTAGTGTTGATGTAGTGAGGTGGTGGTGTTGATGTAGTGAGGTGGTGGTGTTGTAACGAGGTGGTGGTGGTGTTGTAATGTAGTGTTGATGTAGTGAGGTGGTGGTGTTGATGTAGTGAGGTGGTGGTGTTGTAATGAGGTGGTGTTGATGTAGTGAGGTGGTGGTGTTGTAGTGAGGTGGTGGTGTTGTAATGAGGTAGTGTTGATGTAGTGAGGTGTTGATGTAGTGAGGTGTTGATGTAGTGAGGTGGTGGTGTTGTAACGAGGTGGTGTTGAAACGAGGTGGTGTTGATGTAGTGAGGTGGTGGTGTTGTAATGAGGTGGTGTTGATGTAGTGAGGTGGTGGTGTTGTAACGAGGGGTGATGATGTAGTGAGGTGGTGGTGTTGATGTAATGAAGTGGTGGTGTTGATGAAGTGAGGTGGAGGTGTTGATGTAGTGAGGTGGTGGTGATGTAGTGAGATGGTGGTGTTGTAACGAGGTGGTGTTGTAATGAGGTAGTGTTGATGTAATGAGGTGGTGGTGTTGATGTAATGAGGTGGTGGTGTTGTAATGAGGTGTTGATGTAGCGAGGTGGTATTGATGTAGTGAGGTGGTGGTGTTGTAATGAGGTAGTGTTGATGTAGTGCAGTGGTGGTGTTGATGTAATGAGGTGATGGTGTTGTAATGAGGTGTTGATGTAATGAGGTGGTGGTGTTGTAACGAGGTGGTGTTGATGTAATGAGGTGGTGTTGATGTAGTGAGGTGGTGGTGTTGTAACGAGGTGGTGTTGATGTAGTGAGGTGGTGGTGTTGATGTAATGAAGTGGTGGTGTTGTAGTGAGGTGGTGGTGTTGATGTAGTGAGGTGGAGGTATTGATGTAGTGAGGTGGTGGTGATGTAGTGAGATGGTGGTGTTGTAACGAGGTGGTGTTGTAATGAGGTAGTGTTGATGTAGTGAGGTGGTGGTGTTGTAATGAGGTGTTGATGTAGCGAGGTGGTATTGATGTAGTGAGGTGGTGGTGTTGTAATGAGGTAGTGTTGATGTAGTGCAGTGGTGGTGTTGATGTAATGAGGTGATGGTGTTGTAATGAGGTGTTGATGTAATGAGGTGGTGGTGTTGTAATGAGGTGTTGATGTAGTGAGGTGGTGGTGTTGATGTAGTGAGGTGGTGGTGTTGTAACGAGGTGGTGTTGATGTAGTGAGGTGGTGGTGTTGATGTAATGAAGTGGAGGTGTTGATGTAATGAGGTGGTGGTGTTGTAATGAGGTCGTGCTGATGTAGTGAGGTGGTGGTGTTGATGTAATGAAGTGGAGGTGTTGATGTAATGAGGTGGTGGTGTTGTAATGAGGTCGTGCTGATCTAGTGAGGTGGTGGTGTTGATGTAATGAAGTGGTGGTGTTGATGTGAGGTGGAGGTGTTGATGTAGTGAGGTGGAGGTGTTGATGTAATGAGGTGGTGTTGATGTAGTGAGGTGGTGGTGTTGATGTAATGAAGTGGAGGTGTTGTAATGAGGTCGTGCTGATGTAGTGAGGTGGTGGTGTTGATGTAATGAAGTGGAGGTGTTGATGTAATGAGGTGGTGGTGTTGTAAGTGAGGTGGTGTGTTGATGTAATGAAGTGGTGGTGTTGATGTAATGAGGTGGTGGTGTTGATGTAGTGAGGTGGTGGTGATGTAGTGAGGTGGTGGTGTTGATGTAATGAGGTGGTGTTGATGTAATGAGGTGGTGGTGTTGTAGTGAGGTGGTGGTGTTGATGTAGTGAGGTGGTGTGATGTAATGAGGTGGTGATGTTGTAAGGGTGGTGTTGATGTAGTGAGGTGGTGGTGTTGTAATGAGGTGTGTGATGTAGTGAGGTGGTGGTGTTGATGTGAGGTGGTGTTGATGTAGTGAGGTGGTGGTGTTGATGAATGAGGTGGTGTTGATGTAGTGAGGTGGTGGTGTTGATGTAATGAGGTGGAGTGTCTGATGTAGTGAGGTGGTGGTGTTGATGTAATGAAGTGGTGGTGTTGATGTGAGGTGGAGGTGTTGATGTAATGAGGTGATGTTGATGTAATGAGGTGATGTTGATGTAATGAGGTGGTGGTGTTGTAGTGAGGTGGTGTTGATGTGAGGTGGAGGTGTTGATGTAATGAGGTGATGTTGATGTAATGAGGTGATGTTGATGTAATGAGGTGGTGGTGTTGTAGTGAGGTGGTGTTGATGTGAGGTGGAGGTGTTGATGTAATGAGGTGGTGGTGTTGTAGTGAGGTGGTGTTGTTGTAGTGTGGTGCTGATGTAGTGAGGTGGTGGTGTTAATGTAGTGAGGTGGTGGTGTTGTAGTGAGGTGGTGTTGATGTAATGAGGTGGTGGTGTTGATGTAACGAGCTGTTGTTGATGTAGTGAGGTTGTGGTGATGTAACGAGGTGGTGTTGCTGTAATGAGGTGATGTTGATGTAGTTAGGTGGTGGTGATATTATGAGGTGGTGTTGATGTAACGAGGTGGTGTTGATGTAGTGAGGTGATGTTGATGTAACGAGGTGCTGTTGATGTAATGAGGTGGTGGTGTTGATGTAGTGAGGTGCTGTTGATGTAACGAGATGTTGATGTAGTGAGGTGGTGGTGATGTAATGAGGTGTTGATGTAACGAGGTGATGTATGATTCTGAAACTGTGATGTCATTGGGTGTCAGATGAATGGACTTCTCCGCTGCTGGTGTCTGACTCGTGTGTGGTGAACGAGCTGCCGCTGGTTTCTACCATTAAAGTGGAAGGTGCTCATCCTGAGCTCAGTCACGCCCACTGCGATCTTAGCCCCCACTCCTTTACTGACGGTCTGGTGAGTGTGTTAGAGTTTCCTTCTGTACAGTGGTGCGTGTTATGAACGTGTTATTAATGATATGGGATGATGTGTAATGATGTGTGATGTTCCAGCTGTATCCGGAGCTGAACCTCACTGAGGAGGAACAGAAGCTCCTCGATCAGGAGGGCGTGTCCCTGCCCAACAACCTGCCACTCACCAAGGTACAATGCCACAGTCACGTCGCTGCAGTCATGATACAGAGCTACAGGAGTCGTGAGTCATGTCTCAAATCACATGGAACTGGGCTTCTGTGAACATGAAATGTGGTTGTGTTCCAGGATTTAGGACAGGATTTGGGACACAGCCACAGAAACACATCTCACATGACTCTTGAATCAGAGGCTGTGTCCCAAATCACACACTACTGTACTGTCAAAGTAACCTCACTGTTTCACACATTGAGCCACAGGTAGACTATCATCATCTGTGTGTGTGCGTGTGTGTGTGTGTGTGTACACAGGCAGAGGAGAGAATACTGAAAAAAGTGCGGCGTAAAATCCGTAATAAACAGTCTGCTCAGGACAGCAGACGCCGCAAGAAAGAGTACATCGACGGTCTAGAGAGCAGGTGCACTTTATTTTTTATATTTACGAACAAACAAACAAACAAACAGTAACATTGACATTATTTTGTGTGTGTGTCAGGGTTGAAGCGTGTTCAGCACAGAATAAAGAACTCCAGAGAACAGTGGAGCAGCTGGAAAAACACAACATGTGTGTAACACACACACACACACACATTAAGTTTAATTCCATTACAGCTCCATAGAAGAAACTAGCCGCGTGTCTGTGTGTGTATGTCTGTGTGCGTTTATATATGTCTGTTTTTATATATATATATATATATATATATATATATATATATATATATATATATATATATATGTGTGTGTATATATGTGTATATGTGTGTGTGTGTGTGTGTGTGCGTGCGTTCAGGTCTCTGTTAGCACAGCTGAGGAAGTTACAGTCTCTGGTGAAACAGACGGCGAGTAAAGCGGCTCAGACCAGCACTTGCATCTTGGTCAGTGGGGTCATTACAGGCTAATGTTTAAAGAATATTCTCTTGGGCTAAACCGCTAGCTCGGCTTTAGCGTGATGGCTAGTTTGAAGTGATCTGTGTGAACAGTGCAGTTGTTAAATGTTTACCTGCTCACTGACCTCAAACTGTTGTTTTTTTCTTTTCTTTCCAGATTTTGCTCTTCTCTTTAACATTGATTATTTTCCCAAGTTTTCGTCCCTTTAGTCTGCGTGTGAAAGCCTCAGAGGACACGTACACGCCCACTGGAGGTGTGGCTTGATGATAATCACCTCATCACACTCACAGTCACATGAGACACGTCTGCTCTCTGACTGGAGCAGAAAACTCACAAACTTTTCTGTAACAAATTCAGAATTCTGTTTGTTTTTCTCCATGTAGTAATTTCCAGAAACATCCTGAACGATGAGGCATCTCCGCTCGTCCAGTCTGAGAGCGCAGTGGACGATAAAAACCTCTTGGTGGAGTTTCAGCAGGTGACGGTAGACACGAAGAGAGTGCAGCGCGATGATGCAGACACCTCGGAGAGCGAAGACAGGAAACAGGAAGTGCTGCTTCAGGACGATGCACTCGGAGGAAACTGCTCTGTGACAGACGGAAATGGGGCGGAGTCTCATCCAGTGGGAGGCGCCGTGGTGGATGTTGACGCGGCTAAACCCGCTCATGCTGATGAAATGTAGCGACTCAAAGCACTAACTTTATTGGTGGACCCTAACGGCCCACGTCCCAAATCTACTACACTATATACAGATGCCATGCTGGAGTAGTACACTACCTCTGGCTCTGCTGCGTCCCAAATCACACACACGGCAGGGCAGCGTCGCACTTTCAGTGGGCTAGCGTGGTGGGTTAGGATGTAGAAGCTCAGATGTCATGACTCCATTCTGATTGTGGGCGGGGCTATCTTCACTACACTATATCAGAGCTGTAGTGTGGCGACTGGACACAGAGAGACAGACTCACAGAAGTGGCTGTGTCCCAAATCACCAGTTTAGTGTTGAGATGAATTTTCACTCGTCTGTTTCACATATTTATTTGTAAAATAAACATCATCCTAATGTCAAACCTGTGTGTGTGTGTGTGTGTGTGTATAGATGCTGTAATACTGATTTGACAGGGCAGTGAGGAGATCCATATGAACATTTCTCAGTCCCCAAGAAGGAGAACTGTAGAGAAGGTGAGAGCCTCAGGTTAGGACAAGACATGGGTTCAGTGATCAATAAAGGGAGGGGGGGAGGGGGGGCAGAGAGGGAGGGGGGGCAGAGAGGGGGGGGCGGGGGGTTGGGAGAGATTGATTATAAAGATAATTCTAAGGTTGGCTTTCACTGAGATTGTTGAGGGCTATTTACTGACCACTAGGGGTCAGTGTCAGGCGTACTGTTGTAAAGTGATAAGAGAAGAAGTTAAGCTTTCAGAGATATTTGTGGTCATGTTCTCCGGAGATCTTCCTGATGTTCTGCTCAGCTGTAAGTACACACTCTCATGCACGTTTATAACGGACTGACCGTTCAGGTTCTACAAAATGAGCCATGATTAGAGTGGTACAGAATACACACACACACACACACACACACACACACACACACCTACCTGTGACATCGCTGAGTTTTATTAATATTCTCCAAGGTATTAATACGCCAAGTCTTAAACCAGCAAAACAGTCTACACAACTCACTACACAACACAAACAACTCACTACACAACACATTAAACAACTCATTACACAACACAATAAACAACTCACTACACAACACAAAAACACTACACGACACATTAAACAACTCATACACGAACTAAACAGCTCACTACACAACACAATAAACAACTCACTACACAACACAATAAACAACTCACTACACAACACACTAAACAACTCACTACACAACACACTAAACACTCACTACACAACACAATAAACAACTCACTACAAACACACACAACTCACTACACAACACAATAAACAACTCACTACACAACACACTAAACAACTCACTACACAACACATAAAAACTCACTACACAACACAATAAACAACTCACTACACAACACACTAAACAACTCACTACACAACACACTAAACAACTCACTACACAACACATTAAACAACTCACTACACAACACAAACAACTCACTACACAACTCACTACACAACACACTAAACAACTCACTACACAACACATTAAACAACTCACTACACAACACACTAAACAACTCACTACACAACACATAAACAACTCACTACACAACACACTTAAACAACTCACTACACAACACATTAAACAACTCACTACACAACACAAACAACTATACACAACACACAACCACTAAATAACTCACTAAACAACTACCACTAAACAACTCACTACACAACACATTAAACAACTCACTACACAACACACAACACACTAAATAACTCACTAAACAACTCACTACACAACACATTAAACAACTCACTACAAAACCCTACACAACACACTAAATAACTCACTAAACAACTCACTACACAACACATTAAACAACTCATTACACAACACACTAAATAACTCACTAAACAACTCACTACACAACACATTAAACAACTCATTACACAACACATTAAACAACTCACTACACAACACACTAAACAACTCACTACACAACACATTAAACAACTCATTACACAACACATTAAACAACTCATTACACAACACACTAAATAACTCACTAAACAACTCATTACACAACACAATAAACAACTCATTACACAACACATTAAACAACTCACTTCACAACACACTACACAACTCACTACACAACACACTAAACAACTCACTACACAACACATTAAACAACTCATTCACTAAATAACTCACCAAACAACTCACTACACAACACATTAAACAACTCACTACACAACACAATAAACAACTCATTACACAACACACTAAACAACTCACTACACAACACATTAAACAACTCACTACACAACACATTAAACAACTCATTACACAACACATTAAACAACTCACTACACAACACATAAACAACTCACTACACAACACATTAAACAACTCATTACACAACACAATAAACAACTCATTACACAACACATTAAACAACTCACTTCATAACACACTAAACAACTCACTAAACAACACACTAAACAACTCACTACACAACACATTAAACAACTCACTACACAACACACTAAACAACTCACTACACAACACATTAAACAACTCACTACACAACACACTACACAACACACTAAATAACTCACTAAACAACTCACTACACAACACACTAAACAACTCACTACACAACACATTAAACAACTCATTACACAACACACTACACAACACACTAAATAACTCATTAAACAACTCACTACACAACACACTAAATAAATCACTAAACAACTCACTACACAACACATTAAACAACTCATTACACAACACACTAAACATCTCACTACACAACACATTAAACAACTCACTACACAACACATTAAACAACTCACTACACAACACATTAAACAACTCACTACACAACACATTAAACAACTCACTACACAACACACTAAACAACTCATTACACAACACACTACACAACACACTAAATAACTCATTAAACAACTCACTACACAACACACTAAATAAATCACTAAACAACTCACTACACAACACATTAAACAACTCATTACACAACACACTAAACATCTCACTACACAACACATTAAACAACTCACTACACAACACATTAAACAACTCATTACACAACACACTAAACAACTCACTACACAACACATTAAACAACTCACTACACAACACATTAAACAACTCACTACACAACACATTAAACAACTCACTACACAACACATTAAACAACTCACTACACAACACACTAAACAACTCATTACACAACACACTAAACATCTCACTACACAACACATTAAACAACTCACTACACAACACATTAAACAACTCATTACACAACACACTAAACAACTCACTACACAACACATTAAACAACTCACTACACAACACACTAAACAACTCACTACACAACACATTAAACAACTCACTACACAACACATTAAACAACTCACTACACAACACATTAAACAACTCACTACACAACACACTACACAACTCACTACACAACACATTAAACAACTCACTACACAACACACTAAACAACTCACTACACAACACATTAAACAACTCACTACACAACACATTACACAACTCACTACACAACACACTAAACAACTCACTACACAACACATTAAACAACTCACTACACAACACACTAAATAACTCACTAAACAACTCACTACACAACACATTAAACAACTCACTACACAACACATTAAACAACTCAGTACACAACACATTAAACAACTCACTACACAACACACTAAATAACTCACTAAACAACTCACTACACAACACATTAAACAACTCACTACACAACACACTAAACAACTCACTACACAACACACTAAACAACTCACTACACAACACACTAAACAACTCACTACACAACACATTAAACAAATCATTACACAACACACTAAACAACTCACTACACAACTCACTACACAACACACTAAACAACTCACTACACAACTCACTACACAACACACTAAACAACTCACTACACAACTCACTACACAAGGAAAAGGATAGTTGATTGTCCATGGTTACCCCAAGGTTGTGAGCAGTGGCTCAAGGGGAAATCATGGAGTTGCTCATACACAACACACAACACATTAAACAACTCACTACACAACACACTAAACAACTCAGAGATAACGCAAGGTCTTGGGCTGGGGATGGATCACCTGGGATGACTAGCAGCTCAGTTTTGCTGGGATTGAGTTTCAGCTGATGAGCCGTCATCCAAGATGAAATGTCCACCAGACACGCTGAGATCCGAGCAGAAGCTGTGGTATCTGAGGGAGGGAAGGAGAAGATAAGTTGGGTGTCATCGGCATAGCAGTGGTATGAAAAGCCATGTGAGGATATAACTTTGTGAGTATAGAGGGAGAAAAGGAGAGGACCAAGTACTGAGCCTTGTGGGACACCAGTAGAGAGTCTGCGTGGAGCAGATGTCAATCCCTTCCATGTTACCTGATATGAGCGACCGCCCAGGTAGGAAGCAAACCATTCCCATGCTGTTCCACAAATTCCAAGACTCCTGAGGGTGGACAAGAGAGTCTTGTGGTTTACTGTGTCAAATGCTGCAGACAGGTGGAGGAGGATGAGGACCGATGACAGTTTGGCTGATCTAGCAGCATGTAGTTTCTCAGTGATGCCAAAAGGGCAGTCTCTGTGGAATGTGCTGCTTTGAAGCAGACTGGTTGGGGTCATGGAGGTTATTCTGCAGGAGATAGTCAGACAGCTGATTACAAACAACACGTTCAAGAATTTTTGAAAGGAATGAGAGAAGTGATACCGGTCTGTAGTTGCTGATGTCTGAGGGATCCAGAGCAGGTTTCTTCAGGATGGGGATGACCCTGGCTTTCTTAAAGACAGTTGGAACATGACCAGACGTTAGGGATCCATTGATGACTGTGGTGATGAAGGGTAGGAGGTCAGGTGAGATGGTCTGGAGCATAGCTGAAGGGATTGGATCCAGTGGGCAGGTGGTAGGATTGCAGGACCGGGTAATTTGCAAAACCTCTTCTGATGCTACAGTTGAGAGCTGTGTCAGTGAAGGAGTAGCGGAGTGCTGACTGTGTGATGTAGGTGAAGTTGGGAGAGACGTGAAGGTCTGGCAGATCCTCTCAATCTTCTCTGTGTAAAAAGTGGCGAAATCTTCGGCGGTCAGGGAGGATGGAGAAGGTGGAGTCGGAGGGTTGAGTAGTGACGAGAAGATGTTGTGGAGCTTTCGGGTATCTTGTGCAGAAGTTTCAAGCTTTTCCTTGTAGAAGGAAGTCTTGGCAGAAGTCACATCCAAGGAGAATTTGGACAGGAGCGTGCGATAAGAGATGAAGTCTGTGTCGATTTTAGATTTCTTCCACTTCCTCGCTGCTGATCGTAGTTCTCTCCGATTGTTGTGAAGCATGTCTGACAACCAAGGAGCAGTAGGAGAATTCTTCTTGTGTATAGTGGACAGAGAAGGGCAGAGAAGGTCCATGGTTGAGGAAAGGGAGGAGAGCAAAGTGTCAGTAGCTGAGTCCAGGGGAAGGGAGGAGAAGGATTCATGGTCAGGAAGAGATGAAAGAGTGCAGGAAGATACAGAGGAAGGAGAGATAGAGTGGAGGTTTCGGCGGGTGAGAGAGAGGTGCTGGGAGTTACGTTTAGGCAGAACAGGGAGAGTGATAGAGAAGGATACCAGGTGATGATCAGAGATATGAAGTGGGGTAACAGTCATGTCTGTAGCTGGAGAAGGATGAGTGAAGACTAGATCTAGGACGTTTCCTTCCTTGTGTGTGGGAGGGCAGCTGTTGAAGGACAAGGAGAATGAATTCAGAAGAAGGCCAGAAGAGTGAAGCTTGTCAGATGGGAGGTTGAAATCTCCAAGAACTGTCAGAGGGGTGCTGTCAGAAGGGAAGACACTGAGGAGTGTGTCCATTTCATCCAAGAAGTTACCTAGGGGACCAGGGGGGCGGTAGATGACAATGATGAAGAGGTTGATTGGAGAGGTAACTGAAACTGCATGGAATTCAAAAGAAGAGATGGTTAGATGAGACAAGGGGAGAGGTGAGGTACACCATCTCTGTGACAACAGCAGACCTGTACCACCACCCCTGCCTGATTCTCGTGGTGAGTGAGAGAAAGTATAGGCAGAGGATAGAGCAGCCGGTGTAGCAGTGTTCTGTGGTGGTATCCAGGTCTCAGTTAGTGCCAGAAAATCAAAGGAATAGTGGGAGGCTAAAGCTGAGATGAAGTCAGCCTTCCTTACAGCAGACTGGCCGTTCCAGAGCCCACCTACCACCACTGTTTGAGACTGAGACAACAGGGGAGGGTAGATGAGGTTGCTGGAAACATGACCTCTGCTTCGTGGATGAGAATGCCTGCGTCTGTAAGAGGTAACAACAGAAATGGGTTTGAGGCACATGTCTGGTCTTGTCTGTATGAAAAGTGAGATTAAGGATGCAAGAGAACAGAGAACAATAAAAGATGACAATATGCTTACTATTTAAGTGAGTAACAGGTATTGACAAGTCAAACTGCAGAACCTTCAATATAAATTAGTTAGCCCTGCCCACAATTCACACCTTAAGGGAGACCGAAACTATTCTTGATTAATCAACTAAGAAGCAAAGACCAACAAGCTATACAATAATAGTTCAAATAACTACTCTAGAACAAACCACGTGAAACAAATAGTACACAAAAGTCAGAATCCTACCTTACCAGATGGGAACAGATTCAATGAAGAGTTAAAGCACTAAACACAACACACTAAACAACTCACTACACAACACATTAAACAACTCACTACACAACACATTAAACAACTCACTACACAACACATTAAACAACTCACTACACTCTTCACAGCCTACACAACTCAGTACACAACACACTACACTGTTCACAGACTACACAACTCAGTACACAACACACTACACTGTTCACAGACTACACAACTCACTACACAACACACTACACTGTTCACAGACTACACAACTCAGTACACAACACACTACACTGTTCACAGACTACACAACTCAGTACACAACTCAGTACACAACACACTACACTGTTCACAGACTACACAACTCAGTACACAACACACTACACTGTTCACAGACTACACAACTCACTACACAACACACTACACTGTTCACAGACTACACAACACACTACACTGTTCACAGACTACACAACTCAGTACACAACTCAGTACACAACACACTACACTGTTCACAGACTACACAACTCAGTACACAACACACTACACTGTTCACAGACTACACAACTCACTACACAACACACTACACTGTTCACAGACTACACAACACACTACACTGTTCACAGACTACACAACACACTACAAAAGTCACTACACTGTTCACAGACTACACAACTCAGTACACAACTCACTACGCTGTTCACAGATTACACAACTCAGTACACAACTCACTACGCTGTTCACAGACTACACAACACACTACACTGTTCACAGACTACACAACTCAGTACACAACACACTACACTGTTCACAAACTACACAACGCACTACACTGTTCACAGACTACACAACTCAGTACACAACACACTACACTGGTCACAGACTACACAACACACTACACAAGTCACTACACTGTAAACAGACTACACAACACCCTACACAAGTCACTACACTGTTCACAGACTACTCAACACACTACACTGTTCAGACTACACAACTCAGTACACAACACACTACACTGTTCACAGACTACACAACACACTACACTGTTCACAGACTACACAACTCAGTACACAACACACTAAACTGATCACACACTACACAACTCAGTACACAACTCACTACACTGTTCACAGACTACACAACACACTACACTGTTCACAGACTACACAACTCAGTACACAACACACTAAACTGATCACACACTACACAACTCACTACACTGTTCACAGACTACACAACACACTACACAAGTCACTACACTGTTCACAGACTACACAACACACTACACAACACACTACAAAAGTCACTACACTGTTCACAGACTACACAACACACTACACTGTTCTCAGACTACACAACACACTACACTGTTCACAGACTACACAACTCAGTACACAACTCACTACGCTGTTCACAGTCTACACAACACACTACACTGTTCACAGACTACACAACTCAGTACACAACACACTAAACTGATCACACACTACACAACTCAGTACACAACTCACTACACTGTTCACAGACTACACAACACACTACACTGTTCACAGACTACACAACTCAGTACACAACACACTACACTGTTCACAAACTACACAACGCACTACACTGTTCACAGACTACACAACTCAGTACACAACACACTACACTGGTCACAGACTACACAACACACTACACAAGTCACTACACTGTAAACAGACTACACAACACCCTACACAAGTCACTACACTGTTCACAGACTACTCAACACACTACACTGTTCAGACTACACAACTCAGTACACAACACACTACACTGTTCACAGACTACACAACACACTACACTGTTCACAGACTACACAACTCAGTACACAACACACTAAACTGATCACACACTACACAACTCAGTACACAACTCACTACACTGTTCACAGACTACACAACACACTACACTGTTCACAGACTACACAACTCAGTACACAACACACTAAACTGATCACACACTACACAACTCACTACACTGTTCACAGACTACACAACACACTACACAAGTCACTACACTGTTCACAGACTACACAACACACTACACAACACACTACAAAAGTCACTACACTGTTCACAGACTACACAACACACTACACTGTTCTCAGACTACACAACACACTACACTGTTCACAGACTACACAACTCAGTACACAACTCACTACGCTGTTCACAGTCTACACAACACACTACACAAGTCACTACACTGTTCACAGACTACACAACACACTACACTGTTCACAGACTACACAACTCAGTACACAACACACTACACTGTTCACAGACTACACAACTCAGTAAACAACACAATACACTGTTCACAGACCACACAACACACTACACTGTTCACAGACTACACAACTCAGTACACAACATATTACACTGTTCACAGACTACACAACTCAGTACACAACACACTACACTGGTCACAGACTACACAACACACTACACAAGTCACTACACTGTAAACAGACTACACAACACCCTACACAAGTCACTACACTGTTCACAGACTACTCAACACACTACACTGTTCAGACTACACAACTCAGTACACAACACACTACACTGTTCACAGACTACACAACTCAGTACACAACACACTACACTGTTCACAAACTACACAACGCACTACACTGTTCACAGACTACACAACTCAGTACACAACATATTACACTGTTCACAGACTACACAACTCAGTACACAACTCACTACGCTGTTCACAGACTACACAACACACTACACTGTTCACAGACTACACAACTCAGTACACAACACACTACACTGTTCACAAACTACACAACGCACTACACTGTTCACAGACTACACAACTCAGTACACAACATATTACACTGTTCACAGACTACACAACTCAGTACACAACACACTACACTGGTCACAGACTACACAACACACTACACAAGTCACTACACTGTAAACAGACTACACAACCCCACTACACTGTTCCAGACTACCAACACACTACACTGTTCAGACTACACAACTCAGTACACAACTCACTACACTGTTCACAGACTGACACAACACACTACACTGTTCACAGACTACACAACACACTACACTGTTCACAGACTACACAACTCAGTACACAACACACTAACTGTTCACAACTACACAACTCAGTACACAACTCACTACACTGTTCACAGACTACACAACACACTACACTGTTCACAGACTACACAACTCAGTACACAACACACTAAACTGATCACACACTACACAACTCTACACAACTCACTACACTGTTCACAGACTACACAACACACTACACAAGTCACTACACTGTTCACAGACTACACAACACACTACACAACACACTACAAAAGTCACTACACTGTTCACAGACTACACAACACACTACACTGTTCTCAGACTACACAACACACTACACTGTTCACAGACTACACAACTCAGTACACAACACACTACACTGTTCACAAACTACACAACGCACTACACTGTTCACAGACTACACAACTCAGTACACAACATATTACACTGTTCACAGACTACACAACTCAGTACACAACTCACTACGCTGTTCACAGACTACACAACACACTACACTGTTCACAGACTACACAACTCAGTACACAACACACTACACTGTTCACAAACTACACAACGCACTACACTGTTCACAGACTACACAACTCAGTACACAACATATTACACTGTTCACAGACTACACAACTCAGTACACAACACACTACACTGGTCACAGACTACACAACACACTACACAAGTCACTACACTGTAAACAGACTACACAACACCCTAAACAAGTCACTACACTGTTCACAGACTACTCAACACACTACACTGTTCAGACTACACAACTCAGTACACAACTCACTACACTGTTCACAGACTACACAACTCAGTACACAACACACTACACTGTTCACAGACTACACAACACACTACACTGTTCACAGACTACACAACTCAGTACACAACACACTAAACTGATCACACACTACACAACTCAGTACACAACTCACTACACTGTTCACAGACTACACAACACACTACACTGTTCACAGACTACACAACTCAGTACACAACACACTAAACTGATCACACACTACACAACTCTACACAACTCACTACACTGTTCACAGACTACACAACACACTACACAAGTCACTACACTGTTCACAGACTACACAACACACTACACAACACACTACAAAAGTCACTACACTGTTCACAGACTACACAACACACTACACTGTTCTCAGACTACACAACACACTACACTGTTCACAGACTACACAACTCATCACACTACGCTGTTCACAGACTACACAACTCAGTACACAACTCACTACGCTGTTCACAGTCTACACAACACACTACACAAGTCACTACACTGTTCACAGTCTACACAACACACTACACTGTTCACAGACTACACAACTCAGTACACAACACACTACACTGTTCACAGACTACACAACTCAGTACACAACACACTACACTGTTCACAGACTACACAACACACTACACTGTTCACAGACTACACAACTCAGTACACAACATATTACACTGTTCACAGACTACACAACTCAGTACACAACACACTACACTGGTCACAGACTACACAATACACTACACAAGTCACTACACTGTAAACAGACTACACAACACCCTACACAAGTCACTACACTGTTCACAGACTACTCAACACACTACACTGTTCAGACTACACAACTCAGTACACAACACACTACACTGATCACAGACTACACAACTCAGTACACAACACACTACACTGTTCACAGACTACACAACTCAGTACACAACACACTACACTGATCACAAACTACACAACTTAGTACACAAGTCACTACACTGTTCACAGACTACACAACACACTACACTGTTCACAGACTACACAACACACTACACAACACACTACACTGTTCACAGACTACACAACTCAGTACACAACACACTACACTGTTCACAGACTACACAACTCACTACACAACACACTACACTGTTCACAGACTACACAACACACTACACTGTTCACAGACTACACAACTCAGTACACAAGTCACTACACTGTTCACAGACTACACAACACACTACACTGTTCACAGACTACACAACTCAGTACACAACTCACTACACTGTTCACAGACTACACAACTCAGTACACAACACACTACACTGATCACAAACTACACAACTCAGTACACAACTCACTACACTGTTCACAGACTACACAACTCAGTACACAACACACTACACTGTTCTCAGACTACACAACACACTACACTGTTCACAGACTACACAACTCATCACACTACGCTGTTCACAGACTACACAACTCAGTACACAACTCACTACGCTGTTCACAGTCTACACAACACACTACACAAGTCACTACACTGTTCACAGTCTACACAACACACTACACTGTTCACAGACTACACAACTCAGTACACAACACACTACACTGTTCACAGACTACACAACTCAGTACACAACACACTACACTGTTCACAGACTACACAACACACTACACTGTTCACAGACTACACAACTCAGTACACAACATATTACACTGTTCACAGACTACACAACTCAGTACACAACACACTACACTGGTCACAGACTACACAACACACTACACAAGTCACTACACTGTAAACAGACTACACAACACCCTACACAAGTCACTACACTGTTCACAGACTACTCAACACACTACACTGTTCAGACTACACAACTCAGTACACAACACACTACACTGTTCACAGACTACACAACTCAGTACACAACACACTACACTGTTCACAGACTACACAACTCAGTACACAACACACTACACTGTTCACAGACTACACAACACACTACACTGTTCACAGACTACACAAGTCACTACACTGTTCACAGTCTACACAACACACTACACTGTTCACAGACTACACAACTCAGTACACAACACACTACACTGTTCACAGACTACACAACTCAGTACACAACACAATACACTGTTCACAGACTACACAACACACTACACTGTTCACAGACTACACAACTCAGTACACAACATATTACACTGTTCACAGACTACACAACTCAGTACACAACACACTACACTGGTCACAGACTACACAACACACTACACAAGTCACTACACTGTAAACAGACTACACAACACCCTAAACAAGTCACTACACTGTTCACAGACTACTCAACACACTACACTGTTCAGACTACACAACTCAGTACACAACTCACTACACTGTTCACAGACTACACAACTCAGTACACAACACACTACACTGTTCACAGACTACACAACACACTACACTGTTCACAGACTACACAACTCAGTACACAACACACTAAACTGATCACACACTACACAACTCAGTACACAACTCACTACACTGTTCACAGACTACACAACACACTACACTGTTCACAGACTACACAACTCAGTACACAACACACTAAACTGATCACACACTACACAACTCTACACAACTCACTACACTGTTCACAGACTACACAACACACTACACAAGTCACTACACTGTTCACAGACTACACAACACACTACACAACACACTACAAAAGTCACTACACTGTTCACAGACTACACAACACACTACACTGTTCTCAGACTACAAAACCCCTCATTTTAAAACAACACTACAACACGCTGTTCACAGACTACACAACTCAGTACACAACTCACTACGCTGTTCACAGTCTACACAACACACTACACAAGTCACTACACTGTTCACAGTCTACACAACACACTACACTGTTCACAGACTACACAACTCAGTACACAACACACTACACTGTTCACAGACTACACAACTCAGTACACAACACACTACACTGTTCACAGACTACACAACACACTACACTGTTCACAGACTACACAACTCAGTACACAACATATTACACTGTTCACAGACTACACAACTCAGTACACAACACACTACACTGGTCACAGACTACACAACACACTACACAAGTTCACAAAGACTACACAACTCCCTACACAAGTCACTACACTGTTCACAGACTACTCAACACACTACACTGTTCAGACTACACAACTCAGTACACAACACACTACACTGTTCACAGACTACACAACTCAGTACACAACACACTACACTGTTCACAGACTACACAACTCAGTTCACAACACCCCTACCCCTGTTTCACAGACTACAAAACCCAACCCCTACCCCTGTTCACAGCCCCCCTACACAAGTCACTACACTGTTCACAGTCTACACAACACACTACACTGTTCACAGACTACACAACTCAGTACACAACACACTACACTGTTCACAGACTACACAACTCAGTACACAACAAAACTACACTGTTCACAGACTACACAACACACTACACTGTTCACAGACTACACAACTCAGTACACAACATATTACACTGTTCACAGACTACACAACTCAGTACACAACACACTACACTGGTCACAGACTACACAACACACTACACAAGTCACTACACTGTAAACAGACTACACAACACCCTTCACAAGTCACTACACTGTTCACAGACTACTCAACACACTACACGGGGCCCCCCCCCCCTGTTCACAGACTACACAACTCAGTACACAACACACTACACTGTTCACAGACTACACAACTCAGTACACAACACACTACACTGTTCACAGACTACACAACACACTACACTGTTCACAGACTACACAACTCAGTACACAACACACTACACTGATCACAAACTACACAATTTAGTACACAAGTCACTACACTGTTCACAGACTACACAACACACTACACTGTTCACAGACTACACAACACACTACACAACACACTACACTGTTCACAGACTACACAACTCAGTACACAACACACTACACAACTCAGTACACAACACACTACACTGTTCACAGACTACACAACTTAGTACACAACACACTACACTGTTCACAGACTACACAACACCCTACACAACTCACTACACTGTTCAGACTTCACAATTCACTACACTGTTCACAGACTACACAACTCAGTACACAACACACTACACTGTTCACAGACTACACAACTCAGTACACAACACACTACACTGTTCACCGACTACACAACTCAGTACACAACACACTACACTGTTCATAGACTACACAACTTTGTACACAACACACTACACTGTTCACAGACTACACAACACCCTACACAACTCACTACACTGTTCAGACTTCACAACTCATCACACTACGCTGTTCACAGACTACACAACTCAGTACACAACTCACTACGCTGTTCACAGTCTACACAACACACTACACAAGTCACTACACTGTTCACAGACTACACAACACACTACACTGTTCACAGACTACACAACTCAGTACACAACACACTACACTGTTCACAGACTACACAACTCAGTACACAACATATTACACTGTTCACAGACTACACAACTCAGTACACAACACACTACACTGTTCATAGACTACACAACACACTACACTGTTCACAGACTACACAACTCAGTACACAACACACTACACTGTTCACAGACTACACAACTCAGTACACAACACACTACACTGTTCATAGACTACACAACTCAGTACACAGGGAGCAGGAGCACACTTTAATGTGCACTGCAACACGACCCGAGAAATCGGCAGTCCATTGCTCTTCCTGTAATAACCCGGATGTTAAGACCTGAATTTGTGAGGTTGAAAAATAATGAAGTTTGTATTTTTTGTAAATGCTGTAAGGATTTTTTTTTCATTCATATCAAATTGCAAAGCAGAAAAATTCAAACTTCTTTTTTGTGACAAATTTTTATTCAGTTCATGTGATTCAATATGATATTTTGCTTTCAGGAATTTTGGCACTGTTATACTTCCATAGTTTTATTCCATTTTTTATGCATATGCATTAGTGAATGCTATCTCCTTTGTTTACATGAAAGAAGTGTGTTTTAGCCTAGCGGAACCGCTAATAACATTTTTCTCAGGACCCGGAGAGACTGCTGTGTGTTTTCACGATGGCGCTCATGTAGTGTGGATGGTTTAGTATTTTCAGTGTGTTTGATTTTTCGGTGACCTCTACGACATGCAGCAGGGGTTAGGGATTATGGTTTAGGGTTAGCAGAAATGATTTGTCACTTCAAACTCAAACAGTTGGTAAGAAAAGTAAACACACACTCATGATTCCTGACAACACAGACTAAAAAGGTCTAGGATTCTTCTCGCTTCGGTTCTCCTGATGCTCCTCACCACAGCAGTTCTGAGTTCTCCTCTCAGTTCTCTAATAAATAACAGCAGAAGTGATTTTATTGTTGAGTGTGTGAGGGTCAGGTGTTTGTGTGTGTTTGGGGTTAGGTGTCTGTGTGTAGGGATTGCTCCATGGTGCAGTGTGTGTGAGAGTCAGGTGTGCGTATGTAGGGATTCCTACATGGTGAAGTGCCTGTGGTCATGTGCACAACTCCACCAAACCTTTAAAGCTAAGTAGGCTGGTGTGTTCAAACAATAGTGTGTAGAAATCATGTAGTGAGGGTTACAATAAAGCCTCCAGTTACACTCTCGCTCTCTCTCGCTCGCGCTCTCTCGCTCTCTCGCTCTCTCTCGCTCTCTCTCACAAAAAAAGTAGTTCCATCTTTGAGGAGTCAATGTTGGATTAAAGAATCAAAAGAAATGACAGGGTTAGATAAAGGAATAAAACTACTTTATTAAAACAATCCATAAAAAACAGCAGGAATGTACATCACACACACACACACACACACACACACACACACACACACACACACACACACACCCTTAACAACTAAAGGACACATCTATAAGCAGTGTGTACTAATGTGTAATCACAGTTCATATCCTAACACCTTTCAGCAGCATGAAAACACACACACACACACACACACACACACACACACACACACACACCTTAGCAGCCTGAGAGAATCCCCCCCCCCCCCCTCCACAAACACGCTGGAGCTCCTCTTGGTGTTTGTGTGTGTCATAGTCTCTTGACACTGCGCTTGCTCTGTGCACTGCCTGGTAACAGCTGGCTCCGCCCCTTCCTATGTGTGTGCATGTTGGGAAGGCGTGTGCAGTCGGCTGAGCCGTGATAGGCCCGCAGACAGGAAGTGCAGAAATGGAACACACACTCGTTCCAGCTACACACACCTTCAGCTTTTACAGAGTGACAGCGAGCGGGATGTTCACACCGGGGACACGGACGCAAACACTCATCACTGAACAGAGTCTTTGCTATCTGAGAAGGGAGACACACACACACACACACACACACACACACTTATTTAAGGTACTACCTTAAGTACTTTAAGTACTAACAGTTCAGTTTCCATGACAGATGTAGTGTTTACTGTATTCAGTAGTAAATGTCTAATATTCACCATGTTAACCGTTTTCAGAGACTGACACACAATCACTTTAGGACTGGTGTGTGTGTGTAAAGAGCAGTGAGAAAGAATGTGATAAGTTACAGTAGTACTGAGGTTGTACACACCTGCAGGAATTGTTGCCGTTTGGTGGAGGGTGGAGTGTGCGCGCGAGCGCCACTGGCTGCAGGAGTGTGCGCGCGAGCGCCACTGGCTGCAGGAGTGTGCGCGCGAGCGCCACTGGCTGCAGGAGTGTGCGCGCGAGCGCCACTGGCTGCAGGAGTGTGCGCGCGAGCGCCACTGGCTGCAGGAGTGTGCGCGCGAGCGCCACTGGCTGCAGGAGTGTGCGCGCGAGCGCCACTGGCTGCAGGAGTGTGCGCGCGAGCGCCACTGGCTGCAGGAGTGTGCGCGCGAGCGCCACTGGCTGCAGGAGTGTGCGCGCGAGCGCCACTGGCTGCAGGAGTGTGCGCGCGAGCGCCACTGGCTGCAGGAGTGTGCGCGCGAGCGCCACTGGCTGCAGGAGTGTGCGCGCGAGCGCCACTGGCTGCAGGAGTGTGCGCGCGAGCGCCACTGGCTGCAGGAGTGTGCGCGCGAGCGCCACTGGCTGCAGGAGTGCGCGCGCGAGCGCCGGGAGTTTTAGCCTGAGCCTGAACACTGCTGAGAGCTGAGCGACATGCTAATGCTAACCGTGTCTCTGCATCCACCACACGAGCCACTCTGCCCATCTGAAACACACACACAAAGACATGTGACTCAAGATCGTACACACACACACACGTACATACACACACACCGCTCACCTCCAGTGCATGATTCTGCTCTCGTTCGTAAGTCCTCCTCCTGCGATTGGCTTTCCTGTCCTGCAGGATTATATCCCTCCAGGACTCACACACCTCAGTACACCTGTACACGCACACACACACACTTACTTCAGAGTTTGTTCAAGTTACACAATATAGATCCTGGAGACGTACGACTCACGTGTGGATGTCCTTGGCAGGGAGCAGCTGCAGGATGGAGGACAGGACGTGGTACAGGTTCCTTACATGGAGCTCAGTCAGAACATCCATCTTCCCTAAACCCATCTTCCGTCCAATCAGGTGCGAGAGTGGCAGGCGTGTTGTGATTGACTCCTCAGGGTTGTGAGAGAGGTTCAGATGGGCGTTGATTGGCTGCTCAAGGTCATGCAAGAGAGTGAAGAAGTGGCTGAGGGCCTCCATGGCCTGCAGAGCCGGAGTGAATGACAGGTCGCGTTGTGTCTCCCTGAGGGGCGGAGTCTGTGCAAACACATCTTCGTCCAGCTTTAGGCCCTGCCCATTCACACGCTGACCTTTGACCTCTTCGTCCGACTGGGAGCCCTCCCTGAGCGTGGACAGTCTGCGCTGGCGTTCGAGTCTGGAGCGGTGGCGGTCTCGGCCGAGCGTGACCCGTGGCGCCCCTTCCTGGAACGAGCCGTCGTCGCCGCCATCCTCCGAGCCGTCCAGTCGCAGCGAGCCGAAGCCGCTATCCTCGGACATGTCCAGCCCCGAGAATGGAGTGTGCGAAGGAGTGCACAGCACGCTTAGGCTCTCAGACAGGTTGACAGCGAGACGGGTCACGGGGGTCTGGAAGCCGTCTCGTCCCTGTGGCGTCTCCGGCGTCTCGGACGGCAACAGTCCGGAGATGATGCTCTCATCCAAGTCGGGCTCGGACAGAAAGGGGCTCATTCCGTCCGACCCGTCCTCCAGTGTGGACGTCACGGCTTGAGAAAACGCCAGACGGCGCTTCATGCAGGATGCGGCCACCTCGTCTGACCTCAGCGTGCTGTAGGAGAGCGGGCCGCCCAGGAGGACGTCCAGGGATTCAGACACGCTGTGCGCATACGTGTCCATGCGGCTCGGCGTCCCGGAGACGCTCGTTTTCGAGTCCATCACGGATTTAGACGAGAGGAGACGTCTGCGCAGAGACAAGCTCTTCTTGGTCAATTTGGGAGTCTCACACCACTGAGGGTGAGACAGGTAGTATCTCTCTTTCCCCGGTCTCTGGGAGCTGGACACGTTCTCCTTCGGCGTGTCCGTCAAGCTGAAGTGGACATGCTCCTGCCCGCATGGTCTCATGTCCTCACTGTGCGAGCGAGTGTGTGTGAAATCACAGCTCTGGTGATTGTTGAGTTTTTGAACCCAGCCTGCACACTCCATGTCCCCTAGTTAGGGTCCCTACAGCTAGTGAACACGGTACACGTCTCGCTCTTCTGCTGGAAGAAGAAAACGTCAGGATTTACAAAACAATATTTTACTAATGAAAAACAATTTTCAAAAACGTTTAGTTAAATCCATAGAGTTCATGTGGAAAAATCCACTTCTAATGAATAAAAACCGAATGATCCGCTACATCCGGGCACCGAGCGGAATCTTACCGGAACTGTCTTCGTGACCGGGTGTGTGTGTGTGTGTGTGTGTGTGTGTGTTGTGGTCGCGGGGATCTGAGGGATCGAGTTAAAGTGATTAGTGAGAGGAGAGGAGATCAGTTATCGGATGTTTGGGAAGTTTTTTAAGTAAAAACAGCAGGGGTTAGAATAATAACAGCTCGCTGTTGCCATGGTTACAGATGGCGTTCCCTCGCTCTACCATTTAAATCCTCGCGCGCCGAAAACAGCACCAAAAGCGGCAAACGCGCGCGCACACACACACACACACAGTTCAGCAGAGTGAAATTAATATTACTGATCAATGCAAAACCTCCGTTTTTACTAATCATCACAACGAGGAACTAAATCACAGCGTTTTAAATTTAATCATTTATAAACTATTCTCTTTATAAATAAGTATAAAATAACTATAATCAGCTTTAAAGGATTTACCATCACTGCTAGACCAACCCCCCCCCCCTGTGTGTGTGTGTGTGTGTGTGTGTGTGTTCTAATAAACATTAACCATAAGCCACTTATTGGAGTTCACCGTAACAACACAGGAGTCTAATGACATAATGGCCAACATCTTTCTCTTACACACACACACACACTCGAACATTACATTTAACTATTACTGAATTTAAACGCACACACACGCGCACACACACACATTAATCAGACCTTTGATGAAACAGTCCCCTGCGCGCGCACCCTGCAGCGCATTAAAACAGCGCGTGAACTGCCGCCGTTCATATTTGGTGCTTCACGTTGATTGGTTAGTGACGCACTTCCGGGTTATTTAGGACTGGAAAGGTCAGCGTATATTATTATTATTATTATTATTATTATTATTATTATTATTATTATATATAATATCATATTATAATATTATTGCTCTAGACGCTTACATTTATAAACATTCCACTGTTTCAAAATTAACTTAAATTAATACAACGCCACCGGATTTAAATAAACTACTTAATAAACATGTCTTAATAAAACAGTTTCTCACTCTTCCTGTTTTATGTTAAACATGACGTTTGAGTCTGGTCTGGACACGCCCACTTTGCACAACCCGCCCAGGTGAGTTGCCATGGCAACCTTGTGTTTACCCGTGCGACGACGTGAGGAAAACAGACGATAAAGCTCTGGATAACTGCAGAGTTGAGTATTGTGCAGCTCACAAACGCCTTATCTCATCTCATCTCATCTCATCTCATCTCCTCTCCTCTCCTCTCCTCTCCTCTCCTCTCATCTCATCTCCTCTCATCTCCTCTCCTCTCCTCTCCTCTCATCCCTCTCATCTCCTCTCATCTCCTCTCATCTCCTCTCATCTCAGCTGTATAGCGAATCTCTCTGGTGAGTTTATCAGCGCGAAGAATCGGTTTTATTCCTCACACAGCAGTTTACTGCAGCTCAGTAACGTGAGCTTGCAGTTAGCCTGTTAGCGGGGAGTCTCTCAGTGTGTATTCTCTCTCAGTGTGTATTCTCTCTCAGTGTAGTCTCTCTCAGTGTAGTCTCTCTCAGTCTAGTCTCTCTCAGTGTAGTCTCTCAGTGTATTCTCTCTCAGTGTGTATTCTCTCTCAGTGTGTATTCTCTCTCAGTGTGTATTCTCTCTCAGTGTGTAGTCTCTCTCAGTGTGGTCTCTCTCAGTGTGGTCTCTCTCATTGTGTATTCTCTCTCATTGTGTATTCTCTCTCAGTGTGTAGTCTCTCTCAGTGTAGTCTCTCTCAGTGTGTATTCTCTCTCAGTGTGTATTCTCTCTTAGTCTGTATTGTCTCTCTCAGTGTATTCTCTCTCAGTGTGTATTCTCTCTCAGTGTAGTCTCTCTCAGTGTGTAGTCTCTCTCAGTGGGGTCTCTCAGTGTGTATTCTCTCTCAGTGTGTATTCTCTCTCAGTGTGTAGTCTCTCTCAGTGTAGTCTCTCTCAGTGTGTTCTCTCTCAGTGTGTATTCTCTCTCAGTGTATTCTCTCTGTGTGTATTCTCTCTCAGTGTATTCTCTCTCAGTGTAGTCTCTCTCAGTGTATTCTCTCTTTGTGTAGTCTCCCTCAGTGTAGTCTCTCTGTGTGTATTCTCTCTCAGTGTAGTCTCTCTCAGTGTGTATTCTCTCTCAGTGTGTATTCTCTCTCAGTGTGTATTCTCTCTCAGTGTGTATTCTCTCTCAGTGTGTATTCTCTCTCAGTTTTTATTCTCTCTCAGTGTAGTCTCTCTCAGTGTATTCTCTCTCAGCGTAGTCTCTCAGTGTGTATTCTCTCTCAGTGTAGTCTCTCTCAGTGTAGTCTCTCTCAGTGTAGTCTCTCTCAGTGTATTCTCTCTGTGTGTATTCTCTCTCAGTGTAGTCTCTCTCAGTGTGTATTCTCTCTCAGTGTGTATGCTCTCTCAGTGTATTCTCTCAGTGTGTATTCTCTCTCAGTGTTGTCTCTCTGTGTATTCTCTCTCAGTGTAGTCTCTCTCAGTGTGTAGTCTCTCTCAGTGTATTCTCTCTCAGTGTGTATTCTCTCTCAGCGTAGTCTCTCAGTGTGTATTCTCTCTCGTGTAATCTCTCTCAGTGTGTAGTCTCTCTTATTGTAGTCTCTCTCAGTGTGTAGTCTCTCTCAGTGTATTCTCTCTCAGTGTATTCTCTCTCGTGTAATCTCTCTCAGTGTGTAGTCTCTCTTATTGTAGTCTCTCTCAGTGTGTAGTCTCTCTCAGTGTATTCTCTCTCAGTGTGTATTCTCTCTCAGTGTAATCTCTCTCAGTGTGTATTCTCTCTCAGCGTAGTCTCTCAGTGTGTATTCTCTCTCGTGTAGTCTCTCTCAGTGTGTATTCTCTCTCAGTGTGTATTCTCTCTCAGTGTAATCTCTCTCAGTGTATTCTCTCTCAGTGTAGTCTCTCTCAATGTAGTCTCTCTCAGTGTGTATTCTCTCTCAGTGTGTATTCTCTCTCAGTGTGTTTTTTTTTCTGTGTAGTCTCTCTCAGTGTATTCTCTCTGTGGTATTCTCTCTGTGTATTCTCTCTGTGTATTCTCTCTCAGTGTATTCTCTCTCGTGTAATCTCTCTCAGTGTGTAGTCTCTCTTATTGTAGTCTCTCTCAGTGTAGTGTCTCTCAGTGTGTATTCACTCTGTGTAGTCTCTCTCAATGTAGTCTCTCTCATTGTGTATTCTCTCTCAGTGTAGTCTCTCTCAGTGTAGTCTCTCTCAGTGTGTAGTCTCTCTCAGTGTGTATTCTCTCTCTGTGTGTAGTCTCTCTCTGTGTAGTCTCTCTGTGTGTAGTCTCTCTCAGTGTGTAGTCTCTCTCAGTGTAGTCTCTCTCTGTGTGTATTCTCTCTGTTTAGTCTCTCAGTGTATTCTCTCTCAGTGTATTCTCTCTCAGTGTATTCTCTCTTAGTGTAGTGTCTCTCAGTGTGTATTCTCTCTCAGTGTAGTCTCTCTTAGTGTGTATTCTCTCTCAGTGTATTCTTTCTCAGTGTAGTCTCTCTGTGTGTATTCTCTCAGTGTGTATTCTCTCTCAGTGTGTAGTCTCTCTCAGTGTATTCTCTCTCAGTGTGTATTCTCTCAGTGTGTATTTTTTCTCAGTGTATTCTCTCTGTGTGTATTCTCTCTGTGTGTATTCTCTCTGTGTAGTCTCTCTGTGTATTCTCTCAGTGTGTAGTCTCTCTCAGTGTGTAGTCTCTCTCAGTGTATTCTCTCTCAGTGTGTATTCTCTCTCAGTGTGTTTTTTTTCTCAGTGTAGTCTTTCTCAGTGTATTCTCTCTGTGTATTCTCTCTCAGTGTATTCTCTCTCAGTGTATTCTCTCTCAGTGTAGTGTCTCTCAGTGTGTATTCTCTCTCAGTGTAGTCTCTCTTAGTGTGTATTCTCTCTCAGTGTATTCTTTCTCAGTGTGTAGTCTCTCTCAGTGTATTCTCTCTCAGTGTAATCTCTCTCAGTGTAGTCTCTCTCAGTGTCTATTCTCTCTCATTGTGTATTCTCTCTCAGTGTGTAGTCTCTCTCAGTGTGTAGTCTCTCTCAGTGTGTAGTCTCTCTCAGTGTATTCTCTCTCAGTGCATTCTCTCTCAGTGTATTCTCTCTCAATGTAGTCTCTGTCAGTGTGTAGTCTCTCTCAGTGTAGTCTCTCTCAGTGTAGTCTCTCTCAGTGTAGTCTCTCTCAGGTGTATTCTCTCTTAGTGTATATTCTCTCTCTGTGTGTATTCTCTCCCAGTGTATTCTCTCCCAGTGTATTCTCTCTCAGTGTATTCTCTGTGTATTCTCTCTCAGTGTAGTCTCTCTCAGTGTATTCTCTCAGTGTAGTCTCTCTCAGTGTGTATTCACCTTTAGTGTATTCTCCCTGTGTGTAGTCTCTCTCAGTGTGTATTCTCTCTCAGTGTAGTCTCTCTCAGTGTGTATTCTCTCTCAGTGTAGTCTCTTTCAGTGTATTCTCTCTGTGTGTATTCTCTCTGTGTGTATTCTCTCTCAGTGTAGTCTCTCTCAGTGTAGTCTCTCTCAGTGTGTATTCTCTCTCAGTGTGTATGCTCTCTCAGTGTATTCTCTCAGTGTGTATTCTCTCTCAGTGTTGTCTCTCTGTGTATTCTCTCTCAGTGTAGTCTCTCTCAGTGTGTAGTCTCTCTCAGTGTAGTCTCTCTGTGTATTCTCTCAGTGTAGTCTCTCTTATTGTAGTCTCTCTCAGTGTGTAGTCTCTCTCAGTGTATTCTCTCTCAGTGTGTATTCTCTCTCAGTGTAATCTCTCTCAGTGTGTATTCTCTCTCAGCGTAGTCTCTCAGTGTGTATTCTCTCTCGTGTAGTCTCTCTCAGTGTGTATTCTCTCTCAGTGTGCAGTCTCTCTCAGTGTAGTCTCTCTCAGTGTATTCTCTCTCAGTGCATTCTCTCTCAGTGTATTCTCTCTCAGTGTATTCTCTCTGTGTATTCTCTCTCAGTGCATTCTCTCTCAGTGTGTATTCTCTCTCAGTGCATTCTCTCTCAGTGCATTCTCTCTCAGTGTAGTCTCTCTCAGTGTGTATTCTCTCTCAGTGTGTAGTCTCTCTCAGTGTTTGCTCTCTCAGTGTTTGCTCTCTCAGTGTGTATTCTCTCTCAGTGTGTATTCTCTCTCAGTGTAATCTCTCTCAGTGTGTATTCTCTCTCAGCATAGTCTCTCTCAGTGTGTATTCTCTCTCAGTGTAGTCTCTCTCAGTGTGTATTCTCTCTCAGCGTAGTCTCTCAGTGTGTATTCTCTCTCAGTGTGTAGTCTCTCTCAGTGTATTCTCTCTCAGTGCATTCTCTCTCAGTGTATTTTCTCTCTGTGTAGTCTCTCTCAGTGTATTCTCTCTCAGTGTGTATTCTCTCTCAGTGCATTCTCTCTCAGTGTAGTCTCTCTCAGTGTATTCTCTCTCAGTGTGTATTCTCTCTCAGTGCATTCTCTCTCAGTGCATTCTCTCTCAGTGTAGTCTCTCTCAGTGTAGTCTCTCTCAGTGTGTATTCTCTCTCAGTGTGTATTCTCTCTGTGTGTAGTCTCTCTCAGTGTAGTCTTTCTCTGTGTGTATTCTCTCTGTGTAGTCTCTCTGTGTAGTCTCTCTGTGTAGTCTCTCTCAGTGTATTCTCTCTCAGTGTGTATTTTCTCTGTGTGCATTCTCTCTCAGTGCATTCTCTCTCAATGTGTATTCTCTCTGTATGTATTCTCTCTCAGTGTAGTCTCTCTCAGTGTATTCTCTCTCAGTGTGTATTCTCTCTCAGTGTATTCTCTCTCAGTGTAGTCTCTCTCAGTGTAGTCTCTCTCTGTGTGTATTCTCTCTGTGTAGTCTCTCATTGTAGTCTCTCTCATTGTAGTCTCTCTCATTGTAGTCTCTCTCAGTGTGTTCTCAGTGTTTTCTCTCTCATTGTAGTCTCTCTCAGTGTAGTCTCTCTCAGTGTATTCTCTCAGTGTAGTCTCTCTCAGTGTGTTCTATCTCAGTGTGTAGTCTCTCTCAGTGTGTTCTATCTCAGTGTGGTCTCTCTCAGTGTGGTCTCTCTCAGTGTGGTCTCTCTCAGTGTGGTCTCTCTCAGTGTAGTGTCTCTCAGTGTAGTGTCTCTCAGTGTGTATTCTCTCTCAGTGTATTCTCTCTGTTTGTATTCTCTCTGTGTGTATTCTCTCTCAGTGTAGTCTCTCTGTGTAGGCTCTCTGTGTAGTCTCTCTCAGTATATTCTCTTTCAGTGCATTCTCTCTCAGTGTAGTCTCTCTGTGTGTAGTCTCTCGGTGTATTCTCTCTGTGTGTAGTCTCTCTGTGTGTAGTCTCTCTCAGTGTAGTCTCTGTGTGTAGTCTCTCTCAGTGTATTCTCTCTCAGTGTAGTCTCTCTCAGTATATTCTCTCTCAGTGCATCCTCTCTGTGTGTATTCTCTCTCAGTGTAGTCTCTCTCTCTGTGTACTCTCTCAGTGTATTCTCTCTCAGTGTGTATTCTCTCTCAGTGTGTAGTCTCTTTCAGTGTGTATTCTCTCTCAGTGTGTATGCTCTCTCAGTGTATTTTCTCTCAGTGTATTTTCTCTCAGTGTGTATTCTCTCTCAGTGTATTCTCTCTGAGTGTATTCTCTCTGTGTAGACTCTCTGTGTATTCTCTCTTAGTGTAGTCTCTCTCAGTGTGTAGTCTCTCAGTGTGTAGTCTCTCTCAGTGTGTAGTCTCTCTCAGTGTAGTCTCTCTCAGTGTAGTCTCTCTCAGTGTATTCTCTCTCATTGTAGTCTCTCTCAGTGTGGTCTCTCTGTGTGGTCTCTCTCAGTGTAGTCTCTCTCAGTGTAGTCTCTCTCAGTGTAGTTTCTCTCAGTGTGTATTCTCTCTGTGTGTATTCTGTCTCAGTGTATTCTCTCTCAGTGTAGTCTCTCTCATTGTAGTCTCTCTCATTGTAGTCTCTCTCAGTGTGTTCTATCTCAGTGTGGTCTCTCTCAGTGTGGTCTCTCTCAGTATAGTCTCTCTCAGTGTAGTCTCTCTCAGTGTAATCTCTCTCAGTGTAGTTTCTCTCAGTGTGTATTCTCTCTCAGTGCATTCTCTCTGTTTGTATTCTCTCCGTGTGTATTCTGTCTCAATGTAGTCTCTCTCAGTGTAGTCTCTCTGTGTGTAGTCTCTCTGTGTGTAGTCTCTCAGTGTATTCTCTCTGTGTGTAGTCTCTCTGTGTGTAGTCTCTCTCAGTGTAGTCTCTCTGTGTGTAGTCTCTCTCAGTGTATTCTCTCTCAGTGTAGTCTCTCTCAGTGTATTCTCTCTCAGTGCATCCTCTCTGTGTGTATTCTCTCTCAGTGTATTCTCTCTCAGTGTATTCTCTCTCAGTGTAGTCTCTCTCTGTGTGTACTCTCTCTCAGTGCATTCTCTCTGTTTGTATTCTCTCCGTGTGTATTCTGTCTCAGTGTATTCTCTCTCAGTGTAGTCTCTCTGTGTAGTCTCTCAGTGTAGTCTCTCTGTGTGTAGTCTCTCTGTGTGTAGTCTCTCTCAGTGTATTCTCTCTCAGTGTAGTCTCTCTCAGTGCATCCTCTCTGTGTGTATTCTCTCTCAGTGTATTCTCTCTCAGTGTAGTCTCTCTCTGTGTGTACTCTCTCTCAGTGTATTCTCTCTCAGTGTGTATTTTCTCTCAGTGTGTATTCTCTCTCAGTGTATTCTCTCTCAGTGTAGTCTCTCTCTGTGTGTACTCTCTCTCAGTGTATTCTCTCTCAGTGTGTATTTTCTCTCAGTGTGTATTCTCTCTCAGTGTATTCTCTCTCAGTGTGTATTCTCTCTGTGTAGACTCTCTGTGTATTCTCTCTGTGTAGTCTCTCTCAGTGTGTAGTCTCTCTCAGTGTATTCTCTCTCAGTGTGTAGTCTCTCTCAGTGTAGTCTCTCTCAGTGTTTTCTCTCTCAGTGTAGTCTCTCTCAGTGTATTCTCTCAGTGTATTCTCTCAGTGTAGTCTCTCTCATTGTAGTCTCTCTCAGTGTGGTCTCTCTCAGTGTGGTCTCTCTCAGTGTAGTTTCTCTCAGTGTGTATTCTCTCTCAGTGTATTCTCTCTGTTTGTATTCTCTCTGTGTGTATTCTGTCTCAGTATAGTCTCTCTCAGTGTAGTCTCTCTCAGTGTAGTCTCTGTGTGTAGTCTCTCTGTATGTAGTCTCTCTGTATGTAGTCTCTCTGTGTGTAGTCTCTCTGTGTGTAGTCTCTCTGTGTGTAGTCTCTCTGTGTGTAGTCTCAATCAGTGTAGTCTCTCTCAGTGTGTATTCTCTCTCAGTGTGTATTCTCTCTCAGTGTATTCTGTCTCAGTGTAGTCTCTCTGTGTGTATTCTCTCTGTGTGTAGTCTCTCTCATTGTTTCAGTGTATGAGCAGCAGGGGGCGCTGTGCTCTCTCAGTGTTTCAGGGTTTTCCTGTTAGCTTTAATATAATTATGTGATGTGTATATACGCAGGTATAAAACTCAGGAGAAGAGATTTTAGAGTGTGATGTTTAGTGTAATACTTGAACACATCCTCACCTGCTCACTCGCCTATTTTTCTTCACACATATACATCTGTTCTTCCACATACACTGAAAAGGTGGATAATGAGTGTGGAGGGTGTGTCTTCTCTACTGATGACATCATCATCAGGCAGATCATTCACAGTTCCTGTGGAGCACCTGGACTACAGCTACATCCAACAGTGTGGAGACCTGAAATACCTGGAAAAGATCCTTCATGTGCTCAGGTGAACGCCCAGGATTACATGCACATGTGCATAGGGTTGAAAAGGGGGCGGAACGTTTCTGATAAACTTCCATGGGAACTTCATCTCGGGAAATTTTTGGAAATATTCCAAGTTGGAAACTTAACTGGAATTTTTGGGGAATTTACAGGAATTAAGGGGAATTTATTTAAATTATTTAGAAATTTGGGGAAATTGATATAAACTGTATATACGAACATGAACCTTTTGTTTGGTCATAATCTGACATGCAAGCAAACTAATGCATGAATGAGATTTTTGACTTTGATTTAATTGTAAGTAGAACTTTAATTCTTTCACTGAACAACACAAAAGCATAAATGTTGAATGTAAAAAACAAAAAAAAACAAAACATATTTCTTTATGTTTGCTGTGAAACAAAATCACCCCTCAATATTCAATTGGATGGCTTCAATATTCCTGTGCTAGTCAGAGCCTGGAGAGCAGCGGGGAAATTTCCCCCCTTAAGTGACTGATGGGGATTGTGTGTGTGTGTGGGGGGGGGGGGGGGGGGGGGGGGGGGGTGTCTTTTTTAGACAATGTTTATCTCGCCTGAATGTTTACACAATAGCTTACACACAGCACAAGAAAGTGTTAAATATAAATGTATGTAATATTTACGTCATTTACATGACTACTCATCAAAATGGACATTTTTTGAAATTATTTAGTGTGCAGTGTTGGAGTAATGACCAGTGCATGTTCTGGAGGAATGGACAGTGCATGTGGGGGCGTGGCCTCAGTAGCCTTGCAGTGCTGTATGCATGTGACTGAGGAATACACGGGGGATAACTTCAACTGAACTTACTTTAAAATCTGGTTGTTTTAACCAAGATTATGCTGAAAGATTTTTTTTCAACTTCATTTAATTTCCCTGTCATAGGTTAACCTGCAATTTTGCAAATTCCCATTCATTCCAATATATTCCCATTAATTCCCATGGAAAGTTTCCAGCCTTGAAAATTCCCAGAATTTTGCAACCCTACATGTGCGTGCCTCACTGTTTATCAGTCATTATAATGACTGGCTCCGCCCTCAGGTCAGGTACAGAGGGGGCGTATCCACACCTGACAGATTTCTGTGAAAAGCGCATTGAGACATTGGACCCGAGACATCGCGCTCTTAGGAAGGACACTTGTCCAGCAACCGCCGCCTCCTTCTCTACAGACGAGTGGAAACACATCACTGATGACCTGCAGGTACGACAGGTGTAACTGTGCATTGTTACCTTTACTTGGTGATGTATGGTTAAAGACCTGACTGGTGCAATACATGTGAAATGGGTAAGCAAATGTGTGTGTGTATGTGTGTGTGTGTGTGTGTGTGTGTGTCCTCCCCAGGCCTGGCAGAGGGAGATTGCAGAGAGAGAGCAGCAGCTCATCCAGTCGCCTATCTTCAGCTCTGACACACTCCCACCTGTACACAACCGCACACTACAGGTATACACACACACACACACACACACACACATTACAGTAATGCAAGCCTTTCACTTCAGCAGCAGGACCGTTTTTTATTTTGTCGGTTGTTTAGTTCTTCTTTCTTCACACTGATACAGTGCCCTGTATTCATTATGATCTTTTTCTCCTGAAGATCATCACACTTCCTCCTGAGCATTTACAGGTGTGTGACACTTCTTCCTGAGCATTTACAGGTGTGTGACACTTCCTCCTGAGCATTTACAGGTGTGTGACACTTCTTCCTGAGCATTTACAGGTGTGTGACACTTCTTCCTGAGCATTTACAGGTGTGTGGCACTTCCTCCTGAGAATTTACAGGTGTGTGGCACTTCCTCCTGAGTATTTACAGGTGTGTGACACTTCCTCCTGAGCATTTACAGGTGTGTGGCACTTCCTCCTGAGCATTTACAGGTGTGTGGCACTTCCTCCTGAGCATTTACAGGTGTGTGGCACTTCCTCCTGAGCATTTACAGGTGTGTGGCACTTCCTCCTGAGAATTTACAGGTGTGTGGCACTTCCTCCTGAGTATTTACAGGTGTGTGACACTTCCTCCTGAGCATTTACAGGTGTGCCTCTTACAGTGTGGCACTTCCTCCTGAGTATTTACAGGTGTGTGGCACTTCCCTCCTGAGAATTTACAGGTGTGTGGCACTTCCTCCTGAGTATTTACAGGTGTGTGACACTTCCTCCTGAGTATTTACAGGTGTGTGACACTTCCTCCTGAGAATTTACAGGTGTGTGGCACTTCCTCCTGAGTATTTACAGGTGTGTGACACTTCCTCCTGAGAATTTACAGGTGTGTGACACTTCCTCCTGAGAATTTACAGGTGTGTGACACTTCCTCCTGAGCATTTACAGGTGTGTGGCACTTCCTCCTGAGAATTTACAGGTGTGTGACAGCGCTCAGGGAGTCTTGGTGATGTACACACCTCTACATGCAGTGTCTGTGTAACTTACAGGGTGTGTGTGGTTGTAAAAAGCTAAGTCTTTAATCTGTCCTGAAGTAAACCAGGGTCAGAGAAGGAAACTGGCCTTCAGCTCTGTAACTCTAACACTGGAGTATTACACTGGAGCTAACGGTCCATCTCTCAGTGTTAGTGTAGCTCCAGAAGCACACTAGCTCAGACCACCTCCTCTGGAACACACGTTTATCTTCACACAGAACAGTTTCATCATCACGTCTGAGCAGACGTGTCACTCTGTAAAGCTGTGTTACAGTCCATTCTGCCCACTGTGTCTCTGTCCATAGTGCTGAACATTTTCTGTAGGCCCTGCTTTATTCTGTGTGTGTGTGTGTGTGTGTGTGTGTGTGTGTGTGTGTGTGTTATTAATTCAGAATTATTCACAGAGACCAACAAACTCCACAGCCACAACACCACGCGGTAAACAATATGCTGTTCCCCGGGCATACAGTGACTGGGACAGGTGTGTGTGTGTGTGTGTGTGTGTGTGTGTGTGTGTGTGAGAGAGGAGAGAGAGAGAGAGAGAGAGAGAGAGAGAGAGAGAGAGAGAGAGAGAGTGTTTGTGTCTGTGTATTAGAGAGAAAGGTAGAAAGTTTGTGTGTGTGCATGTGTGTGAGAGTGTGTGTCTGTGTCTGTATGTGTGTGTGTGTGTGTGTGTGTGTGTGTGTGTACTCAGTCTTCATTATTCCTCTACTGCAGGTTTGATGTTGATAAAGAGTGTGCTAAGGTAGATGAGGCCATAAATAATTACGACGCCCCTGCAATGATAAACACTCACACACACCTCACACACCACATCGACAACTCCGGTGAGTTCTGTCTCTCTCTCTCACACACACACACACACACACACACACACACACACACAGCGCGTACCATTCTGTGTACTGTTCAGTGTAGTGAGTCAGGACATCACACAGTGTGTTAGAAAATAGAGCATCAATTCATATTTCACGCATAAGTATGTCCTGTTTTATTTTATTTCACATTACTTTTCTATTACTTTATATTTTATTATTTTATTAATGTTTATTTTATTATTTCAGCTCTGACACAGCAGGAGAAATGTGTGTTATCCACACGAGAGAGGGAGAAAGGAAACGAGGCCTTCAGAGCGAGGGACTGGCATGAGGCCATAGTCTACTACACCAGGTCAGATCACACACACACACACACACATATACACACATACTTTATTAAGTAAGTAAAGTAGTAAAGAGTCTTTATTGTCAATGTAGTGATACGACGAAATGTGTTTGGTAGCTCTCAGAGACCTGCAGCAAAAGGAAGTATAAAATCTACAATATAAAAATAAACAGAGAAAAATAAAGAAGATAAATAGCTATAATATAAAATATAACAGTATATACAGGGTGATGTGTGCAGTGGGACATGCCTCGGAGTGCAGAAAACAGTGGCAGTGCAAACAGGTGTTAATGAGAGTGGGGAAGTTTTGTACAGAGTATAATAACAGCAGTACAGTTCTGGGTGTAAAGTGATCAGTGCTTTAGCAGCAACTTGGTGGAGAAGGGGGGGGTAACAGCTTAACTGTTAGCCATTATAATTGTGTGTGGGGGGGGGTGGTTTTGCCCGATGGGAGGGGCACAAACAGTCTGTGTCCTGGGTGGGTTGGATTAATGAAGTATAGTACACCACAGGGCACAGCTCATTAGTGAAATTCTCTGCCATTATTGTCAATGTGTGTGTGTGTGTGTGTGTGTGTGTGTGTATACGTGTGTACAGAAGTCTGTGTATCTTGACCACAGTAGCTGGGTATAATAACCGAGCTCAGGCAGAGATTAAACTGCAGCGCTGGAATGATGCACTGAGCGACTGTGATGCTGTGCTGTGCATCGAAACACACAACTGTAAAGGTGAGAGTTCTCCTGATCACTCTCGCCTCTCCTGATCACTCTCGCCTCTCCTGATCACTCTCGCCTCTCCTGATCACTCTCCTCTCTCCTGATCACTCTCCTCTCTCCTGATCACTCTCGCCTCTCCTGATCACTCTCGCCTCTCCTGATCACTCTCGCCTCTCCTGATCACTCTCCTCTCTCCTGATCACTCTCGCCTCTCCTGATCACTCTCCTCTCTCCTGATCACTCTCCTCTCTCCTGATCACTCTCGCCTCTCCTGATCACTCTCCTCTCTCCTGATCACTCTCGCCTCTCCTGATCACTCTCCTCTCTCCTGATCACTCTCCTCTCTCCTGATCACTCTCGCCTCTCCTGATCACTCTCGCCTCTCCTGATCACTCTCCTCTCTCCTGATCACTCTCCTCTCTCCTGATCACTCTCGCCTCTCCTGATCACTCTCGCCTCTCCTGATCACTCTCCTCTCTCCTGATCACTCTCGCCTCTCCTGATCACTCTCGCCTCTCCTGATCACTCTCCTCTCTCCTGATCACTCTCGCCTCTCCTGATCACTCTCCTCTCTCCTGATCACTCTCGCCTGTCCTGATCACTCTCGCCTCTCCTGATCACTCTCCTCTCTCCTGATCACTCTCGCCTCTCCTGATCACTCTCCTCTCTCCTGATCACTCTCGCCTCTCCTGATCACTCTCCTCTCTCCTGATCACTCTCGCCTCTCCTGATCACTCTCGCCTCACCTGATCAATCTCATCTCTCCTGATGCCTGACCTTAACCAACCATCACCACTCTCACCTGTGTGTGTGTGTGTGTGTGTGTGTGTGTGTGTGTGTGTGTGTGTGTGTGCTTTGTAGCTCTGCTGCGTCGTGCGACTGTATACATACATCTGGGGAATTTACAGGCAGCACATAAAGACATCACAAGTGTTCTTTATTCTGATCCTCACAACATCACAGCACAGGTGGAACACACACACACACACACACACACACACACACACACACACACACACACACGCATCATCTAGCCATCATAATCTTTGAGCATTGTCTTTACTATTTCATCCACCTGTACAACACTGTGTGTGTGTGTGTGAACAGAAACTCCTGCAGGAAGTGAATAAGAAAATAAACACGGAGCTGCTGCACAACACATACACACCAAACCAGCCAGTGAGAGGCAAGAAGCTTCTGATCCAAGAAGTGGATGAAGAAGAGGACAAAGAGACGAGTTGTGAGACAGGTGATGATGTCATCAAAACACACCAATCACCCCAAGGGCTAGCCACTGAATAACTAACTTGTGTGTGTGTGTGTGTGTGTGTTATTTCTGTGTGTTATTTGTTGCTCTAAATGAATAACTGAAGTGTACAAGTGGTCTGTCTGTCTCTTTTCCTCTCAGATGCTGAAAGTGCAGGAGGGGACAAGCATGCTCAAAGGGAAACAGAAGAACAGACAGATGGAGAGATGGAGAGACAGACAGAGAGAAGGACAGATGGAGATAGACAGCGAGTGGATGTTACAGCAGTGAGGAGTGAGGGAAATGAGCTGTACATGAAAGGACAGTACGGAGACGCAGAGGAAAAATACACATATGGCATCACAACACTTACACAATTAGGTACACACATACACACACACACACACACACACACACACACACACACACACAGTGTATTACCTGAAACCCTGACATTGTGTCCCCGTGTGTGTATGTGTGTTTTGTCTGCAGGTTTGTACAGTAAGGATGACATGTTTGTTTTGTACTGTAACAGAGCTGCATGCTTCCTGAAGATGGGACAGTGTTTTGAGTGTGTGTCAGACTGCTACAGGTGAGCAGTATACCTTACTCCTACACCCTACACCCTAAACACTACACCCTATACCCTACGACTTACAACCTATACCCTACAACTTATACCCTGAACACTACACCCTATACCCTACGACTTACAACCTATACCCTACAACTTATACCCTGAACACTACACCCTATATCCTACACTCTATATCCTAAACACTACACCCTACACTCTATATCCTATACCCTAAACACTACACCCTATAGCCTACACCCTAAACACTATACCCTAAACACTGCACACTACACACTATACCCTACATGTTACACCCTATACCCTACACCCTATACCCTGTATCCCACATTCTATATCTTACACTCTATATCCTAAACACTACACCCTACACTCTATAGCCTAAACACTACACCCTATACCATATAACTTACACCCTATACCCTATATCCTACACCGCAAACTCTACACCCTATACCCTATAACTTACACCCTATACCCTACAACTTACACCCTAAACAATACACCCTATATCCTACCCCCTAAACACTACACCCTATACCCTAAACACTACACCCTATACCCTACAACCTACACCCTATACCCTATATCCTACATCCTATATCCTACACTCTATATCCTAAACACTACACCCTACACTCTATACCCTAAACACTACCCTATATCCTACACCCTATACCCTAAACACTACACCCTAAACACTACACACTGCACCCTATACCCTATAACGTACACCCTATACCCTACAACTTACACCCTAAACACAACACCCTAAACACTACACACTGCACCCTATACCCTATAACGTACACCCTATATCCTATATCCTACATCCTATATCATACACTCTATATCCTAAACACTACATCCTAAACTCTATACCCTAAACTATACCCTATACCCTAAACACTACACCATAAACACTACCATATACCCTACACCCTAAACACTATACCCTAAACACTACACCCTATACAATAAACACTACACCTTATACACAGTATACACTGTATTACACCCTAAACAATACACCCTATATCCTACCTCCTAAACACTACACCCTAAACACTACACACTATAGCCTACACCCTAAACACTATACCCTAAACACTACACACTACACCCTATACAATAAACACTATACCCTATATCCTACACCGCAAACACTACACCCTATACCCTACAACTTACACCCTAAACAATACACCCTATATCCTACCCCGTAAACACTACACCCTATACCCTAAACACTACACCCTACACCCCTGAATTCTATACCCTACACCCCATACCCTGAATTCTATACCCTAAACCCCATACCCTGAATCCTATACCCTACACCCATACCCTGAATCCTATATCCTACACCCCACACCCTGAATCCTATACCCTACACTCCATACCCTGAATCCTATACCCTACACCCATACCCTGAATTCTATACCCTGCACCCATAACCTGAATCCTATACCCTACACCCATACCCTGAATTATATACCCTGCACCCATACCCTGAATTCTATACCCTACACCCCATACCCTGAATTCTATACCCTACACCCCATACCCTGAATCCTATACCCTACACCCCATACCCTGAATTCTATACCCTGCACCCATACCCTGAATTCTATACCCTACACCCTATACCCTGAATTCTATACCCTGTATCCCACACCCCACATCTTATACTTTACATTCTACACTCTGCACACTGTATTATACTGAACAATTCAAACCACTATATTCCCTCATCCATAAACCATGGTCCTGTGTGTGTGTGTGTGTGTTTTGTGTGTGTGTGTCTTGGTGTGTGTATCAGAGCTCTACATTTGAAGCCATTTAGTGTGAAAGCTCTTTTGAGGCGAGCAATGGCATTTGAGACACTGGAAAAGTTTCGACTGGCTTATGTGGATTACAGAACTGTACAACAAATACACAACACACACAGTGTACAGCAACATGTCAACAGGTAACAAACACACACACACACACACACACACACGTCACACATTACATGTAAATGTGAAGTCCATGCTTCATATTATGTGATGTTGAGCAGATATTCAGTGAGTAGCTGTGTCTGTGTGTGTGTGTGTGTGTGTGCACGCATGTAATGGTGTGATAAATGCAGGGTCACTAAGGTGCTAATGGACCAGGATGGTTCAGACTGGAGGACAAAACTCCCAGAGATTCCATTTGTCCCAATGTCAGCTCAGCATGATGGTACAGAGACTTTGCCCACGTCACAAACCACACCCATTACACACACTGTGCCCACTATGAAAACTCCACCCAATACAGAGACCCTGCCTACCAGGAAGATTCTTCCCACCAAACAGTCTCCAACCACAGTGGAGATTCTGCTACAAACAGAGGCTCCACCCACTGGTGCTCCATCCCATACACGCAGGCATATCAACATAGTAGAGGTGTGTAATGTGAGAGTGTGTGTGTGTGTGCTTGAGTGATTAATCAATAGATCCATTTATACACTCATACCTCTGTCTGTGTGTGTGTGTGTGTGTGTGTGTGTGTGTGTGTGTGTGTGTGTGCAGGTGGAGAGTGATGTTACTGATGATGGCTATGATGATGAAGATGGTGATGATAAAGGGGATAAGAATAGAAATGAAGATGGTGCTGCTACTGATGATGATGGTGATAAAGATGAAGATGGTGCTGATGATGATGGTGATAAAGATGAAGATGGTGCTGATGATGATGGTGATAAAGATGAAGATGGTGCTGATGCTGATGGTGATAAAGATGAAGATGGTGCTGATGCTGATGGTGATAAAGATGAAGATGGTGCTGATGATGATGGTGATAAAGATGAAGATGGTGCTGATGATGATGGTGATAAAGATGAAGATGGTGCTGATGCTGATGGTGATAAAGATGAAGATGGTGCTGATGATGATGGTGATAAAGATGAAGATGGTGCTGATGCTGATGGTGATAAAGATGAAGATGGCGCTGATGATGATGGTGATAAAGATGAAGATGGTGCTGATGCTGATGGTGATAAAGATGAAGATGGCGCTGATGCTGATGGTGATAAAGATGAAGATGGTGCTGATGATGATGGTGATAAAGATGAAGATGGTGCTGATGCTGATGGTGATAAAGATGAAGATGGTGCTGATGATGATGGTGATAAAGATGAAGATGGTGCTGATGCTGATGGTGATAAAGATGAAGATGGTGCTGATGCTGATGGTGATAAAGATGAAGATGGTGCTGATGCTGATGGTGATAAAGATGAAGATGGTGCTGATGATGATGGTGATAAAGATGAAGATGGTGCTGATGCTGATGGTGATGAAGGAGATGTTGCTTATATCAAGACCTCCAGTTCAGCTAATGCCTTTGAGTTTGGCCAGGCATTGAATGCGGCCCGTTGTCGTGGTGATCTGGCAGCGTCTGCCCGGCTTCTGAGGAGTGTGTCACCTCAAACCCTCCCTCAACACATCAGCACACATCTGGACACACACACACTCAGCTTCATCACACATACTCTGTACAAACACATCCTGCCCACTGAGCCTGGCCTGGTGTACCTTCTTCTCACACACCTGCACACCATCAACCGGTTCACGGTGAGAACACATGCACACACACACACACACACACACACACACACACACACACACACCTGCACACCATCAACCGGTTCACGGTGAGAACACACGCGCACACACACACACACACACACCTGCACACCATCAACCGGTTCACGGTGAGAACACACGCGCACACACACACCTGCACACCATCAACCGGTTCACGGTGAGAAAACACGCGCGCGCACACACACACACACACACACACACACACCTGCACACCATCAACCGGTTCACGGTGAGAACACACACACACACACACACACACACCCCAGCACACCATCAACCGGTTCACGGTGAGAACACACACACACATACACACCAACACCTGCACACCATCAAACGGTTCATGGTGAGAACACACACACACACACACACACGGGCACACCATCAACCAGTTCACGGTGAGAACACACACACTTACACACCATCAAACGGTTCATGGTGAGAACACACACACACACCAACACCTGCACACCATCAAACAGTTCATGGTGAGAACACACACACACACACACACCTGCACACCATCAAACGGTTCCTGGTGAGAACACACACACACCGGCACACCATCAACCGGTTCACGGTGAGAACACACACACACACCCCAACACCTGCACACCATCAACCGGTTCATGGTGAGAACACACACACACACACACACAAACAAACACCTTGTTAAGTAACTGTGTGTGTGTGTGTGTGTGTGTGTGTGTGTGTGTAGGTGGTTCTGATGATGATGGACTCTGATGAAAGGAGACAGATCACACAGCTGCTTGAATGCTTGCGTGTGATGGAGTGTGATGAGCTCACACACGAGAATATTAACAGCTTGGCTAATAAATTCATATAACACACACACACACACACACACACACACATATACATACACAAATCTGTTGTTTTAATTTGAATTAAATGTGTTTTCTTAACACTCATATTAGTTATAGTCAGAACTGGGGAGGGGGTGGGGTTAATCATGAGCTGGGTGGAGTTTTGTGGGCGGAGTCCACACCATTTCACCTGAGAGCCACCTGTTCTAAGAGTTCTTGATGTTTGCGGTGAGAACGCCCTGCACTATGGCCCCGCCCCTCTAGTATGTGGAGGAGACCTGCTGTGCTTGTGAAATCTATGACTACACACCCACACACACACACACTCACTCACGCCTCCAACACCTGAGCAAGTTGGAATAAAACACACTTCTTTCTGTGCATGTTAATGCTGTGGTTCTCACACTAGCCTCCATTTAGATCACACATCTACAAGTCTGATTTCATCTGGACACTCAGCTGGTCACTCTGATGGAGCTCACAGTCTGACCGGTTATCCACACCTCATCTATTCAATTCAATTGAACTCCAGATAACGTAAATAACTTTCATCAACGTTGTGATCTTCACTACTCTGAGAACACGGGTTCTAATGTGTCTGATAACTGAGTAGGTGGACGATGCTGGACAACATGAATCTGTGTCGTGATCATGAAACAACTTTGAGTTTTTTTATTATTATTTTATTATTATTATTATTATTATTATTATTATTATTATTATTATTATTATTAGTGGTGTTGTTACACCGGGCCTTTAGATGGCGCTGAAGCTCCACTGCACTTTTTTTTTACCGGAAGCGGAAATCAGGACACAACAGGGCACAGTAATGGCGGCGCTGGGATGTGGTAGGGGTCTTCTCTCTCGGCTGTTTAACAGAAACGTGTGTTACAGAGCGGCTCGGTTACACACACTCTCTAACACACACAACACCGCACACAGCTCCCGGTACCCGGGGAAAGCGCGAGCGCTGTCTCGTTTCACCGGCGGAAGTGACGCAGAGTCGACAGCGCGAGATTCATATACACAGCAACATGGTGAGTAACACACACACACACACACACACACACACACACACACACATATGGCTACCATACAATACAGTGCACCTTTAAATTGCAGTACTAGAAACAGACACACACAACAAATAAAAACACAGAGGGAGAATGGAATTAAATATTAAGTAAATATTAAAATTGAAATCAAATTAAAATAGGAGCACATTTTAAGAGCTAGGGGTTCTGATTTAAGTCATCCTCTTCTATTATGGAGAAAAGATGAAGGCCATTTTTGTTCTTCACTCTGCTCTGGGCTTTAGTGTAAGAAACTGAATCATTATGACATGCACAGGACCTGGGTGTCACTTTCAGCACTTTACATTGTGTATGTAAACTTTTCCCAGCATAAGTGTACTGTTAACCAGATAATCATCATGCTTATGTCTCATACCCAGCCCACAGATAATGTCCTGTAAGGAAAAATGTTCAAGGTGAGGTACTTTGGAGTAAAGCCAATCATAAATATCCATCCATAATGCACCAACATGTACACGATGAAAACATGACTGTTCAGTGGATTCAGCATCATCACCAAATACACGTGTACAGGTTACAATTCCTTATCTTTTTTGTACAAACTCACTGGACAGATATACACCATTTATATTTGAAAATACATTTCTTTAACTTTGGGGGTCAAGGGAAATTTTAGATAATTTGTTCATAACTTAAAAACAGTTTCTTTTGGAAACATTTGTGAAATTGAGTTTCTGTGCACTACAGTAGGGTAAGAAGTACTGTGAAATATATTCCTGAGGGTTTTTCTGGACAATCGAGTTTCTTTGAAATTAAAACCTTGGATTGAAAGTAATGGGAGACAAGGAATGCTAGGAATTGAATGAGAGAATTCCTTTAATAAGACCAATAATAGAATTGGGAATAGCATTAGATATGGAATTGAATTTGTCTCTATTACACCTTAAGTCATATTTAAGACAGAAACTCTCATATGAAGCACTATTATCTACAGATAGACCAAATAGCATTTCCCATCCAGTCACTGTCATCCAGTCATTTGTTTTTAATAGTAATATATCTATTGTTCCATATTGGTGTGTTATGTGGTGAAAAATTATGACTGTATGAAATCTTCCAATACAGTAACACCTGCTGGTGAAAATGGGATAGTCTGAATTGAACTCAGTAAAAATTCTGTTCCTCCTAATTTCTTCAATACTTCTCTGGGGATGTGGAACCAAAATCTGTCACTGTTTAGAAGAGGTTTTACCCAATTAATTTTCAGGGTTCTGTTTACAGAGTCCAAATTTAAACCCGCTCCTAATGTAGTGGCTTTTCTTTTTCCAAATGAAATCAAAATGAACCTGATTTCTCTTTTTAATAGCTCTATTTGAAACAGCTATCGAGTATGTAGGATAAATAAATCTTGAAATACTTTCCATGTTGGTCAAAAAACCCAGTAAACTAATGTCTTAGCTAAACTAGGCGTAATCTATGAAATTAACAATACATTCTACTTATATTATACAGAGAAAGTATAGTTGTAATGATATTGTAGCAGAATGTACAGGGTGCAGCAGAACTGCAAGGTGGTGAAGTGAAAGCCCCTTCAGCCTTTCTGAAATGTTTCATCTGATTTAGTTAGGAGAGCTTGCAGTTTTTGTGTTTCAGGTTCAGTTAGTGAAGTTTTGTTGTAATATTCCTTTATTTCTTCTATGATGTCAATTTCAGATAATCTTTTATTTTTATTAAGTATTTTTCCAAAATGGATAGAATATTCCCTCATTTTAAATGTAAGAAATGAATTAAGAATGGAAAAAGAAGGAAAAGGCCCTGTCCCATCATTTCAACTGGTCTATCCGCTTCATTTTAATCCTTCGAAAAGCCTTCCACAACTTAAACTTTTAGGCCATTGATCACGTACCTGATCTGTTCCTCATTGAGTTTCTGTCCATTGACGTACCCAGCTCCTCCTCTGTAATACGCACGCTTCCCAGCTTCTCTTGCTTCTTTTATCTTTGGCCACACCGCTGCTCGCATCTCCTGGTCAGCTTTACAGAGATCTTCAGTAAAGTTGATTTAGAGCTCTTTGCAGACGGCGTGATCCTTGGTCATCCTCCACATATCGTCTCTGTGTATTCTGAGTGAACTGGATGATGACGTGTCTTGTTTTATTTTCCTCCTGTCGGCCTATTCGGTGAAACGAGTCCACGATTTGGATGATGTTTGAGGACCACGATGAGGAGATTTTTAACAGCAAACCAACGACCGTCTCGCGTATGTCTTCACCTTCCTTTTCTTTTAATCCTCGGATTCTAAGATCCCACCGGCGCTTGTAGCGTTCCAGTTCTCAGACACGTTCCATTAACTCTGCGTTATCTTTCATCCACTGCCACATGGCCAACAGTGCACTGTAACTGAGATTTACAGTCTTTCATTTCAGCTGCATTGAACCCTACTGCCTTAGCTATGCTAGTTAACATAACGGAGTTCCGCTGTAAATGGGTGCCAAGTATGTCCACCTTATCAGTTAGCTGCTTTATTGCTTCCAGTACTGTGCTCGTACCATCTCTCCCGTCCGCTCCCGTATCCTTTCTTTTAGTTATCGGTGAGTTCTTTATCGGTGACAAAGGGTCTTTTCGTTTAGCTCTCTCCGAGGGATCTTCCATCTTTGCGGCATAATCGTGGCAGTCAGTTGCGTCATTACGGTGGGATAAAACAGGCTTTTTTTGTGTTGCCATGGTGCCCTTCTGTCCAGTGTATTTCAGTGCTCTGTGCTATATTATTTCAAATGGAGCAAATTATATCGAGTTGATAACGAAAAACCTGTCAAAACTGGGACATGCCTAAGTAGCTCAAAACACTGGCTGTACCCGGTCCGCCATCTTGCCTAACGTTTACACTCTGTGTTTATTACTGACGCGGTGTGGTGATGTCCTGATCATTGTATGTACTTCTTCCTACAGATTCTGGTATTCTCTAGAAGGAAATGTTAAAAGTTTGTGTGAGAGACGCTTTTATTCCTGACCCTGACCCTAACTGGTTTAACTTTGTTTAAATTATATTTAAATAAACTAATATAAGCCAAGGTCATTTTACAGATAAAAGATTAAAAAGAAATCATTAAAAAATGGTCAGAGAGCATCGTCCACAACAGCCACAATGCCACTGGACACTAGCACACTGAACACTGACCCTAAAGTAGAAGGAGAAGCAGCTCAGCATCACGGCAACAAAATCCTGCAGTAAACATGCTGAAAGTGATCAGGTGAGCAGTCAGTCTGCAGCGAGCAGGTAAACACACATCACACACACACACACACACACACAGGAGACCTGGGGAAATCCCCCCCCTTCACTGTTGGCTTTGGAGCTCTGCCCACTACAGATGACCAGAGGACAAACTCCACTAACTACAGAACACTAACTACTAAGAACATGATTCATCAACTGACATTCAGTGGACTCGGGTGTGGTTTCTGCTGGGTTGGAATGAAGACCTGCACCACACCGGCCCTCTGTGGAGAAGACTGGACGAGTGCAAGCAGTGTGTGTGTGTGTGTGTGTGTGTGTGTGTGTGTGTGTTGAAGGGCTAAATTATTATTTATCTTATGTATACTTTCTTTTTCATGGTCATTAATACAATATAATACAGATTAACTCATTTAAAATGAGTTAAGATCTCTAACAGGAGGAGGAGGAGGAGGATGAAGGTAACTGACCTCTCTGCAGATCAGTGTCATTTATTTCCTGTGTGGTTTATTGACCACATGTCTGTAGGATAGTAGAGGATGTGTTGAAGATTCTAAATGGTTGAATGAGAAAGAGATCTATTATTTTCACTTAGAGGTGTGTGTGTGTGTGTGTTCAGGTGGAGCTGTGTTTAACCTTGATGTTTTGGTGTCTCTCCTGCGGGAGGAGAATGCAGTGGATATCTGTGTGATCCGAGTCCCAGACGAGCCGAAGTACACCGAGTTCTTCATCATTGTCAGTGGATCATCAACTCGCCACCTGAGATCCATGTCACAGTACGCCATTACAGTGGTACACACACACACACCTGAGAGCCATGTCACAGTACCATTACAGTGGTACACACACACACACACACACACACACATCTGAGAGCCATGTCACAGTACACCATTACAGTGGTACACACACACACACACACACACACATCTGAGAGCCATGTCACAGTACACCATTACAGTGATACACACACACACACCTGAGAGCCATGTCACAGTACACCATTGCAGTGGTACACACACACACACCTGAGAGCCATGTCACAGTACACCATTACAGTGATACACACACACACACCTGAGAGCCATGTCACAGTACACCATTACAGTGATACACACACACACACACACATCTGAGAGCCATGTCACAGTACACCATTACAGTGATACACACACACACACACACCTGAGCCATGTCACAGTATGCCATTACAGTGGTACACACACACACACACATCTGAGAGCCATGTCACAGTACACCATTACAGTGATACACACACACACACACACACCTGAGAGCCATGTCACAGTACACCATTACAGTGATACACACACACACACATCTGAGAGCCATGTCACAGTACACCATTACAGTGATACACACACACACACACCTGAGAGCCATGTCACAGTACACCATTACAGTGATACACACACACACACACCTGAGAGCCATGTCACAGTACACCATTGCAGTGGTACACACACACACACCTGAGAGCCATGTCACAGTACACCATTACAGTGGTACACACACACACACACACACACACACCTGAGAGCCATGTCACAGTACACCATTGCAGTGGTACACACACACACACACACACACACACATCTGAGAGCCATGTCACAGTACAACCATTACAGTGATACACACACACACACACACACACCTGAGAGCCATGTCACAGTACACCATTACAGTGGTACACACACACACACACACACACACACATCTGAGAGCCATGTCACAGTACACCATTACAGTGATACACACACACACACATCTGAGAGCCATGTCACAGTACACCATTACAGTGATACACACACACACACACCTGAGAGCCATGTCACAGTACACCATTGCAGTGGTACACACACAACACACCTGAGAGCCATGTCACAGTACACCATTACAGTGGTACACACACACACACACACACACACCTGAGAGCCATGTCACAGTACACCATTGCAGTGGTACACACACACACACACACACACCTGAGAGCCATGTCACAGTACACCATTGCAGTGGTACACACACACCTGAGAGCCATGTCACAGTACACCATTGCAGTGGTACACACACACACACACACACACCTGAGAGCCATGTCACAGTACACCATTACAGTGGTACACACACACACACACACACACACCTGAGATCCATGTCACAGTACACCATTGCAGTGATACACACACACACACACACACACACACACACACCTGAGAGCCATGTCACAGTACACCATTACAGTGATACACACACACACACACATCTGAGAGCCATGTCACAGTACACCATTACAGTGATACACACACACACATACCTGAGAGCCATGTCACAGTACACCATTACAGTGGTACACACACACACACCTGAGAGCCATGTCACAGTACACCATTACAGTGATACACACACACACACACACACACCTGAGATCCATGTCACAGTACACCATTGCAGTGATACACACACACACACACACACACCTGAGAGCCATGTCACAGTACACCATTACAGTGATACACACACACACACACACACACACACACACATCTGAGAGCCATGTCACAGTACACCATTACAGTGGTACACACACACACCTGAGAGCCATGTCACAGTACACCATTGCAGTGATGCACACACACACACACACACACACACCTGAGAGCCATGTCACAGTACACCATTACAGTGGTACACACACACACACACACACACACATCTGAGAGCCATGTCACAGTACACCATTGCAGTGATACACACACACACCTGAGAGCCATGTCACGGTACACCATTGCAGTGGTACACACACACACACACACACCTGAGAGCCATGTCACAGTACACCATTACAGTGGTACACACACACACACACACACACACACACACACATCTGAGAGCCATGTCACAGTACACCATTACAGTGGTACACACACACACACCTGAGAGCCATGTCACAGTACACCATTGCAGTGATGCACACACACACACACACACACACACCTGAGAGCCATGTCACAGTACACCATTACAGTGGTACACACACACACACCACACAACACACATCTGAGAAGCCATGTCACAGTACACCATTACAGTGATACACACACACACACCTGAGAGCCATGTCACAGTACACCATTGCAGTGGTACACACACACACACCACCTGAGAGCCATGTCACAGTACACCATTACAGTGATACACACACACACACACCTGAGAGCCATGTCACAGTACACCATTACAGTGATACACACACACACACACATCTGAGAGCCATGTCACAGTACACCATTACAGTGATACACACACACACACACACCTGAGAGCCATGTCACAGTATGCCATTACAGTGGTACACACACACCTGAGAGCCATGTCACAGTACACCATTACAGTGGTACACACACACACACACACACACACACACACATCTGAGAGCCATGTCACAGTACACCATTACAGTGGTACACACACACACACCTGAGAGCCATGTCACAGTACACCATTGCAGTGATGCACACACACACACACACACACACACACTGAGAGCCATGTCACAGTACACCATTACAGTGGTACACACACACACACACACACACACATCTGAGAGCCATGTCACAGTACACCATTACAGTGATACACACACACACACCTGAGAGCCATGTCACAGTACACCATTGCAGTGGTACACACACACACACCTGAGAGCCATGTCACAGTACACCATTACAGTGATACACACACACACACCTGAGAGCCATGTCACAGTACACCATTACAGTGATACACACACACACACACACATCTGAGAGCCATGTCACAGTACACCATTACAGTGATACACACACACACACACACCTGAGAGCCATGTCACAGTACACCATTACAGTGATACACACACACACACACATCTGAGAGCCATGTCACAGTACACCATTACAGTGATACACACACACACACACCTGAGAGCCATGTCACAGTACACCATTACAGTGATACACACACACACACACCTGAGAGCCATGTCACAGTACACCATTGCAGTGGTACACACACACACACACCTGAGAGCCATGTCACAGTACACCATTGCAGTGGTACACACACACACACCTGAGAGCCATGTCACAGTACACCATTGCAGTGGTACACACACACACACACACACACACACATCTGAGAGCCATGTCACAGTACACCATTACAGTGATACACACACACACACACACACACCTGAGAGCCATGTCACAGTACACCATTACAGTGGTACACACACACACACACACACACACACATCTGAGAGCCATGTCACAGTACACCATTACAGTGATACACACACACACACATCTGAGAGCCATGTCACAGTACACCATTACAGTGATACACACACACACACACCTGAGAGCCATGTCACAGTACACCATTGCAGTGGTACACACACACACACCTGAGAGCCATGTCACAGTACACCATTACAGTGGTACACACACACACACACACACACACACCTGAGAGCCATGTCACAGTACACCATTGCAGTGGTACACACACACACACACACACACACCTGAGAGCCATGTCACAGTACACCATTGCAGTGGTACACACACACCTGAGAGCCATGTCACAGTACACCATTGCAGTGGTACACACACACACACACACACACCTGAGAGCCATGTCACAGTACACCATTACAGTGGTACACACACACACACACACCTGAGATCCATGTCACAGTACACCATTGCAGTGATACACACACACACACACACACACACACACACACCTGAGAGCCATGTCACAGTACACCATTGCAGTGGTACACACACACCTGAGAGCCATGTCACAGTACACCATTGCAGTGGTACACACACACACACACACCTGAGAGCCATGTCACAGTACACCATTACAGTGGTACACACACACACACACACACACACACCTGAGATCCATGTCACAGTACACCATTGCAGTGATACACACACACACACACACACACACCTGAGAGCCATGTCACAGTACACCATTACAGTGATACACACACACACACACATCTGAGAGCCATGTCACAGTACACCATTACAGTGATACACACACACACACACACACACCTGAGATCCATGTCACAGTACACCATTGCAGTGATACACACACACACACACACACACCTGAGAGCCATGTCACAGTACACCATTACAGTGGTACACACACACACACACACACACCTGAGATCCATGTCACAGTACACCATTGCAGTGATACACACACACACACACACACACCTGAGAGCCATGTCACAGTACACCATTACAGTGATACACACACACACACACACACACACACACACATCTGAGAGCCATGTCACAGTACACCATTACAGTGGTACACACACACACACCTGAGAGCCATGTCACAGTACACCATTGCAGTGATGCACACACACACACACACACACACACCTGAGAGCCATGTCACAGTACACCATTACAGTGGTACACACACACACACACACACACACACATCTGAGAGCCATGTCACAGTACACCATTGCAGTGATACACACACACACCTGAGAGCCATGTCACGGTACACCATTGCAGTGGTACACACACACACACACACACCTGAGAGCCATGTCACAGTACACCATTACAGTGATACACACACACACCTGAGAGCCATGTCACAGTACACCATTACAGTGATACACACACACACACACACACATCTGAGAGCCATGTCACAGTATGCCATTACAGTGGTACACACACACACACACACACCACACACACACACACACACACATCTGAGAGCCATGTCACAGTACACCATTACAGTGATACACACACACACACACCTGAGAGCCATGTCACAGTATGCCATTACAGTGGTACACACACACACACACACACGCATCTGAGAGCCATGTCACAGTACACCATTACAGTGATACACACACACACACACACACACACACCTGAGAGCCATGTCACAGTACACCATTACAGTGGTACACACACACACACACACACACACACATCTGAGAGCCATGTCACAGTACACCATTACAGTGATACACACACACACACACCTGAGAGCCATGTCACAGTACACCATTGCAGTGGTACACACACACACACCTGAGAGCCATGTCACAGTACACCATTACAGTGGTACACACACACACACACACACACCTGAGAGCCATGTCACAGTACACCATTGCAGTGGTACACACACACACACACACACACCTGAGAGCCATGTCACAGTACACCATTGCAGTGGTACACACACACCTGAGAGCCATGTCACAGTACACCATTGCAGTGGTACACACACACACACACACACACCTGAGAGCCATGTCACAGTACACCATTACAGTGGTACACACACACACACACACACACACCTGAGATCCATGTCACAGTACACCATTGCAGTGATACACACACACACACACACACACACACACACACCTGAGAGCCATGTCACAGTACACCATTACAGTGATACACACACACACACACATCTGAGAGCCATGTCACAGTACACCATTACAGTGATACACACACACACATACCTGAGAGCCATGTCACAGTACACCATTACAGTGATACACACACACACACACACACACCTGAGATCCATGTCACAGTACACCATTGCAGTGATGCACACACACACACACACACACACACCTGAGAGCCATGTCACAGTACACCATTACAGTGGTACACACACACACACACACACATCTGAGAGCCATGTCACAGTACACCATTGCAGTGATACACACACACACCTGAGAGCCATGTCACGGTACACCATTGCAGTGGTACACACACACACACACACACCTGAGAGCCATGTCACAGTACACCATTACAGTGGTACACACACACACACACACACACACACATCTGAGAGCCATGTCACAGTACACCATTGCAGTGATACACACACACATCTGAGAGCCATGTCACAGTACACCATTACAGTGATACACACACACACACACCTGAGAGCCATGTCACAGTACACCATTACAGTGATACACACACACACCTGAGAGCCATGTCACAGTACACCATTACAGTGATACACACACACACACACACACATCTGAGAGCCATGTCACAGTACACCATTACAGTGATACACACACACACACACACACATCTGAGAGCCATGTCACAGTATGCCATTACAGTGGTACACACACACACACAACACACACACACACACACACGCATCTGAGAGCCATGTCACAGTACACCATTACAGTGATGCGCACACACACACACACACACACACACCACACCTGAGAGCCATGTCACAGTACACCATTACAGTGATACACACACACACACACACACACACATCTGAGAGCCATGTCACAGTACACCATTACAGTGATACACACACACACACACACCTGAGAGCCATGTCACGGTACACCATTACAGTGATACACACACACACACACACACACACACACCTGAGAGCCATGTCACAGTACACCATTGCAGTGATACACACACACACACACACACACACACACACACACACACACATCTGAGAGCCATGTCACAGTACACCATTACAGTGGTACACACACACACACCTGAGAGCCATGTCACAGTACACCATTGCAGTGATGCACACACACACACACACACACACACCTGAGAGCCATGTCACAGTACACCATTACAGTGGTACACACACACACACACACACACACATCTGAGAGCCATGTCACAGTACACCATTACAGTGATACACACACACACACACACACCTGAGAGCCATGTCACAGTACACCATTACAGTGATACACACACACACACACACACATCTGAGAGCCATGTCACAGTACACCATTACAGTGATACACACACACACACACACATCTGAGAGCCATGTCACAGTACACCATTACAGTGATACACACACACACACACACCTGAGAGCCATGTCACAGTATGCCATTACAGTGGTACACACACACACACACATCTGAGAGCCATGCCACAGTACACCATTACAGTGATACACACACACACACACATCTGAGAGCCATGTCACAGTACACCATTACAGTGATACACACACACACACACCTGAGAGCCATGTCACAGTACACCATTGCAGTGATACACACACACACACAACACCTGAGAGCCATGTCACAGTATGCCATTACAGTGGTACACACACACACACACATCTGAGAGCCATGCCACAGTACACCATTACAGTGATACACACACACACACACACCTGAGAGCCATGTCACAGTACACCATTACAGTGATACACACACACACACACACACCTGAGAGCCATGTCACAGTACACCATTACAGTGATACACACACACACACACATCTGAGAGCCATGTCACAGTACACCATTGCAGTGATACACACACACACACACACACACACATCTGAGAGCCATGTCACGGTACACCATTGCAGTGGTACACACACACACACACACACACACACACATCTGAGAGCCATGTCACAGTACACCATTACAGTGATACACACACACACATCTGAGAGCCATGTCACAGTACACCATTACAGTGATACACACACACACACACACACACACACCTGAGAGCCATGTCACAGTACACCATTACAGTGATACACACACACACACACACATCTGAGAGCCATGTCACAGTACACCATTACAGTGGTACACACACACACACACACACACACACACACACATCTGAGAGCCATGTCACAGTACACCATTACAGTGGTACACACACACACACACACACCTGAGAGCCATGTCACAGTATGCCATTGCACTGGTACACACACACACACACACCTGAGAGCCATGTCACAGTACACCATTACAGTGATACACACACACACACACACATCTGAGAGCCATGTCACAGTACACCATTACAGTGTACACACACACACACACACACACACACACACACACACATCTGAGAGCCATGTCACAGTACACCATTACAGTGGTACACACACACACACACACACAACACACATCTGAGAGCCATGTCACAGTACACCATTACAGTGGTACACACACACACACACACACACCTGAGAGCCATGTCACAGTACACCATTGCAGTGGTACACACACACACACCTGAGAGCCATGTCACAGTACACCATTACAGTGGTACACACACACACACACACACACATCTGAGAGCCATGTCACAGTACACCATTACAGTGGTACACACACACACACACACACACACATCTGAGAGCCATGTCACAGTACACCATTACAGTGATACACACACACACACACCTGAGAGCCATGTCACAGTACACCATTGCAGTGGTACACACACACACACACACACACACCTGAGAGCCATGTCACAGTACACCATTGCAGTGGTACACACACACCTGAGAGCCATGTCACAGTACACCATTGCAGTGGTACACACACACACACACACACACCTGAGAGCCATGTCACAGTACACCATTACAGTGGTACACACACACACACACACACCACACCTGAGATCCATGTCACAGTACACCATTGCAGTGATACACACACACACACACACACACACACACACACACCTGAGAGCCATGTCACAGTACACCATTACAGTGATACACACACACACACACATCTGAGAGCCATGTCACAGTACACCATTACAGTGATGCACACACACACATACCTGAGATCCATGTCACAGTACACCATTGCAGTGATACACACACACACACAACACACACCTGAGAGCCATGTCACAGTACACCATTACAGTGATACACACACACACACCTGAGAGCCATGTCACAGTACACCATTACAGTGATACACACACACACACACACACACACACACACACACACACACACACATCTGAGAGCCATGTCACAGTACACCATTACAGTGGTACACACACACACACCTGAGAGCCATGTCACAGTACACCATTGCAGTGATGCACACACACACACACACACACACACCTGAGAGCCATGTCACAGTACACCATTACAGTGGTACACACACACACACACACACACACATCTGAGAGCCATGTCACAGTACACCATTGCAGTGATACACACACACACCTGAGAGCCATGTCACGGTACACCATTACAGTGATACACACACACACACACACACACACCTGAGAGCCATGTCACAGTACACCATTACAGTGGTACACACACACACACACACACACACACACACACATCTGAGAGCCATGTCACAGTACACCATTGCAGTGATACACACACACATCTGAGAGCCATGTCACAGTACACCATTACAGTGATACACACACACACACACACACACACACATCTGAGAGCCATGTCACAGTACACCATTACAGTGATACACACACACACACACCTGAGAGCCATGTCACAGTATGCCATTACAGTGGTACACACACACACACACACACACACACATCTGAGAGCCATGTCACAGTACAACCATTGCAGTGATACACACACACACACACACACACACACACATCTGAGAGCCATGTCACAGTACACCATTGCAGTGATACACACACGCATCTGAGAGCCATGTCACAGTACACCATTACAGTGATACACACACACACACACACACACACACTGAGAGCCATGTCACAGTACACCATTACAGTGATACACACACACACACACACACACATCTGAGAGCCCATGTCACAGTACACCATTACAGTGATACACACACACACACACACCTGAGAGCCATGTCACGGTACACCATTGCAGTGGTACACACACACACACACACACACACACACACACCTGAGAGCCATGTCACAGTACACCATTACAGTGGTACACACACACACACATCTGAGAGCCATGTCACAGTACACCATTACAGTGGTACACACACACACACACATACACATCTGAGAGCCATGTCACAGTACACCATTACAGTGGTACACACACACACACACACACACACCCACATCTGAGAGCCATGTCACAGTACACCATTACAGTGGTACACACACACACACACACACACACACACACACCTGAGAGCCATGTCACAGTACACCATTACAGTGGTACACACACACACACACATCTGAGAGCCATGTCACAGTACACCATTACAGTGGTACACACACACACACACACACACACACCTGAGATCCATGTCACAGTACACCATTACAGTGGATACACACACACACACACACACACACACACACACACACCTGAGAGCCATGTCACAGTACACCATTACAGTGGTACACACACACACACACACACACACACACACATCTGAGAGCCATGTCACAGTACACCATTGCAGTGATACACACACACACCTGAGAGCCATGTCACGGTACAACCATTGCAGTGGTACACACACACACACACACACACACACACACCTGAGAGCCATGTCACAGTACACCATTACAGTGATACACACACACACACACACACACCTGAGATCCATGTCACAGTACACCATTGCAGTGATACACACACACACACACACACACACCTGAGAGCCATGTCACAGTACACCATTACAGTGATACACACACACACCTGAGAGCCATGTCACAGTACACCATTACAGTGATACACACACACACACACACACACACACACATCTGAGAGCCATGTCACAGTACACCATTACAGTGGTACACACACACACACCCTGAGAGCCATGTCACAGTACACCATTGCAGTGATGCACACACACACACACACACACACACACCTGAGAGCCATGTCACAGTACACCATTACAGTGGTACACACACACACACACACACACCTGAGAGCCATGTCACAGTACACCATTACAGTGATACACACACACACACACACACACACACACATCTGAGAGCCATGTCACAGTACACCATTACAGTGGTACACACACACACACCTGAGAGCCATGTCACAGTACACCATTGCAGTGATGCACACACACACACACACACACACACCTGAGAGCCATGTCACAGTACACCATTGCAGTGGTACACACCACACACACACACACACACACATCTGAGAGCCATGTCACAGTACACCATTGCAGTGATACACACACATCACCTGAGAGCCATGTCACGGTACACCATTGCAGTGATACCACACACACACCTGAGAGCCATGTCACAGTACACCATTGCAGTGGTACACACACACACACACACACACACATCTGAGAGCCATGTCACAGTACACCATTGCAGTGATACACACACACATCTGAGAGCCATGTCACAGTACACCATTACAGTGGTACACACACACACCTGAGAGCCATGTCACAGTACACCATTACAGTGGTACACACACACACACATACACACACACACACACACACACACACACACACACACATCTGAGAGCCATGTCACAGTACACCATTGCAGTGATACACACACACATCTGAGAGCCATGTCACAGTACACCATTACAGTGATACACACACACACCTGAGAGCCATGTCACAGTACACCATTACAGTGATACACACACACACACACCTGAGAGCCATGTCACAGTACACCATTACAGTGATACACACACACACCTGAGAGCCATGTCACAGTACACCATTACAGTGATACACACCACACACACACACACACACACATCTGAGAGCCATGTCACAGTACCACCATTACAGTGATACACACACACACACACCTGAGAGCCATGTCACAGTATGCCATTACAGTGGTACACACACACACACACACACACACACACACACACATCTGAGAGCCATGTCACAGTACACCATTGCAGTGATACACACACGCATCTGAGAGCCATGTCACAGTACGCCATTACAGTGGTACACACACACACACACACACACACACACATCTGAGAGCCATGTCACAGTACACCATTACAGTGATACACACACACACACACACCTGAGAGCCATGTCACAGTATGCCATTACCAGTGGTACACACACACACACACACACACACACACATCTGAGCGCCATGTCACAGTACACCATTACAGTGGTACACACACACACACACACACACACACACACATCTGAGAGCCATGTCACAGTACACCATTACAGTGGTACCACACACACACACACATCTGAGAGCCATGTCACAGTACACCATTACAGTGATACACACACACACACACACACATCTGAGAGCCATGTCACAGTACACCATTACAGTGATACACACACACACACACATCTGAGAGCCATGTCACAGTACACCATTACAGTGGTACACACACACACACACACACACCACACACACACACACACACACACACACACACATCTGAGAGCCATGTCACAGTACACCATTACAGTGGTACACACACACACACACACACACCTGAGAGCCATGTCACAGTACACCATTACAGTGGTACACACACACACACACACACACATCTGAGAGCCATGTCACAGTTACACCATTACAGTGTACACACACACACACACACACACACATCTGAGAGCCATGTCACAGTACACCATTGCAGTGGTACACACACACACACACACACACACCTGAGAGCCATGTCACAGTACACCATTGCAGTGGTACACACACACACACCTGAGAGCCATGTCACAGTACACCATTACAGTGGTACACACACACACACACACCTGAGAGCCATGTCACAGTACACCATTACAGTGATACACACACACACACACACCTGAGAGCCATGTCACAGTACACCATTACAGTGATACACACACACACACACACACACCTGAGATCCATGTCACAGTACACCATTGCAGTGATACACACACACACACACACACACACCTGAGAGCCATGTCACAGTACACCATTACAGTGGTACACACACACACACACACACACACACCTGAGAGCCATGTCACAGTACACCATTACAGTGATACACACACACACACACACACACACACACACACATCTGAGAGCCATGTCACAGTACACCATTACAGTGATACACACACACACACATCTGAGAGCCATGTCACAGTACACCATTACAGTGGTACACACACACACACACATCTGAGAGCCATGTCACAGTACACCATTACAGTGATACACACACACACATCTGAGAGCCATGTCACAGTACACCATTACAGTGATACACACACACACACACATCTGAGAGCCATGTCACAGTACGCCATTACAGTGATACACACACACACACCTGAGAGCCATGTCACAGTACACCATTACAGTGGTACACACACACACACACACACACATCTGAGAGCCATGTCACAGTACACCATTACAGTGATACACACACACACACACACACACACACACACCTGAGAGCCATGTCACAGTACACCATTACAGTGGTACACACACACACACACACACATCTGAGAGCCATGTCACAGTACACCATTACAGTGATACACACACATACACACACATCTGAGAGCCATGTCACAGTACACCATTACAGTGATACACACACACACACACACACATCTGAGAGCCATGTCACAGTACACCATTACAGTGATACACACACACACACACACACACACATCTGAGAGCCATGTCACAGTACACCATTGCAGTGGTACACACACACACACACACACACACCTGAGAGCCATGTCACAGTACACCATTGCAGTGATACACACACACACACACACACATCTGAGAGCCATGTCACAGTATGCGATTGCACTGGTACACACACACACAACATCTGAGAGCCATGTCACAGTACACCATTACAGTGATACACACACACACACACACATCTGAGAGCCATGTCACAGTACACCATTACAGTGATACACACACACACATCTGAGAGCCATGTCACAGTACACCATTACAGTGGTACACACACACACACACATCTGAGAGCCATGTCACAGTATGCGATTGCACTGGTACACACACACACACACCTGAGAGCCATGTCACAGTACACCATTACAGTGATACACACCCTGAGAGCCATGTCACAGTACACCATTACAGTGATACACACACACACACACACACACACACATCTGAGAGCCATGTCACAGTACACCATTGCAGTGGTACACACACACACACACACCTGAGAGCCATGTCACAGTACACCATTACAGTGATACACACACACACCTGAGAGCCATGTCACAGTACACATTACAGTGATACACACACACACACACACATCTGAGAGCCATGTCACAGTACACCATTACAGTGATACACACACACACACACACACACACATCTGAGAGCCATGTCACAGTACAACCATTGCAGTGGTACACACACACACACACACACACCTGAGAGCCATGTCACAGTACACCATTGCAGTGATACACACACACACACACACATCTGAGAGCCATGTCCACAGTATGCGATTGCACTGGTACACACACACACACACCTGAGAGCCATGTCACAGTACACCATTACAGTGATACACACACCTGAGAGCCATGTCACAGTACACCATTACAGTGATACACACACACACACACACACACACACACACACACACTGAGAGCCATGTCACAGTACACCATTACAGTGATACACACACACACCTGAGAGCCATGTCACAGTACACCATTACAGTGATACACACACACACACACACACACATCTGAGAGCCATGTCACAGTACACCATTGCAGTGGTACACACACACACACACACATCTGAGAGCCATGTCACAGTATGCGATTGCACTGGTACACACACACACACACCTGAGAGCCATGTCACAGTACACCATTACAGTGATACACACACACACACACACATCTGAGAGCCATGTCACAGTACACCATTACAGTGATACACACACACACATCTGAGAGCCATGTCACAGTACACCATTACAGTGGTACACACACACACACACACACACACACACACACACACACACCTGAGAGCCATGTCACAGTACACCATTACAGTGATACACACACACACACACACATCTGAGAGCCATGTCACAGTACACCCATTACAGTGATACACACACACACATCTGAGAGCCATGTCACAATACACCATTGCAGTGGTACACACACACACACACACACACACACACACACACCTGAGAGCCATGTCACAGTACACCATTACAGTGATACACACCTGAGAGCCATGTCACAGTACACCATTACAGTGATACACACACACAACACACACACACACAACATCTGAGAGCCATGTCACAGTACACCATTGCAGTGGTACACACACACACACACACCTGAGAGCCATGTCACAGTACACCATTACAGTGATACACACACACACCTGAGAGCCATGTCACAGTACACCATTACAGTGATACACACACACACACACACACATCTGAGAGCCATGTCACGGTACACCATTACAGTGATACACACACACACACACATCTGAGAGCCATGTCACAGTACACCATTACAGTGATACACACACACACACCTGAGAGCCATGTCACAGTACACCATTACAGTGATACACACACACACACACACATCTGAGAGCCATGTCACGGTACACCATTACAGTGATACACACACACACACACACACACATCTGAGAGCCATGTCACAATACACCATTGCAGTGGTACACACACACACACACTGAGAGGCCATGTCACGGTACACCATTACAGTGATACACACACACACACACACACACACACATCTGAGAGCCATGTCACAATACACCATTGCAGTGGTACACACACACACACCTGAGAGCCATGTCACGGTACACCATTACAGTGATACACACACACACACACACACACACATCTGAGAGCCATGTCACAATACACCATTGCAGTGGTACACACACACACACCTGAGAGCCATGTCACAGTACACCATTACAGTGATACACACACACACACACACACACACACACACCTGAGAGCCATGTCACAGTACACCATTACAGTGATACACACACACACCTGAGAGCCATGTCACAGTACAACCATTACAGTGATACACACACACACACACACACACACACCTGAGAGCCATTTCACAGTACACCATTACAGTGATACACACACACACACACACCTGAGAGCCATGTCACAGTACACCATTACAGTGATTCACACACACACACACACACACCTGAGAGCCATGTCACAGTACACCATTACAGTAATACACACACACACACACACACACACCTGAGAGCCATGTCACAGTACACCATTACAGTGATACACACACACACACACACACACACATCTGAGAGCCATGTCACAGTACACCATTGCAGTGATACACACACACACACCTGAGAGCCATGTCACAGTACACCATTACAGTGATACACACACACACACACACACATCTGAGAGCCATGTCACAGTACACCATTGCAGTGATGCACACACACACACCACCCTGAGAGCCATATCACAGTACACCATTGCAGTGGTACACACACACACACCTGAGAGCCATGTCACAGTACACCATTACAGTGATACACACACACACACACACACACACCTGAGAGCCATTTCACAGTACACCATTACAGTGATACACACACACACACACACACACCTGAGAGCCATGTCACAGTACACCATTACAGTGATACACACACCTGAGAGCCATACATATTCATGTATCTAACTTCCAGAACTCAATAGCTAACTTATTTTGACTCAAACATGACCTGTGTGTGTGTGTGTGTGTGTGTGAGAGAGAGAATATGAAATCAGTGTGTGTGTAAGATGGATGTATGTGTGTGTGTGTGTGTATATATATATATATCATGTATTGAGCATGTTGTCTCTGTGTTTCAGTATAAGTTCCTGAGGAGAGACAGTGACCCCACACACACACATTGAGGGACAGGACTGTGATGACTGGATGTGTATTGATTTTGGTGAGTGTGATGGTCAGCTGGTCACTGTAAAAGTTACAGCAGTTTTCTGTAGATTTTTGTGTGTCTATATATAAACACACACACATACACACACTGATCAGCCATAACATTCTGAGCAGGTTACATGAATACACCTGTTAGTGGGTGGGATATATTCGGCAGCAAGTGAACATTTTGTCCTCAAAGTTGATGTGTTAAAAAGCAGGAAAAATGGAAAAAGCGTAAGGATTTGAGCGAGTTTGACGAAGGTCCAAATTGTGATGGCTAGACCACTGGATCAGAACATCTCCAAAACTGCAGCTCTTGTGGGGTGTTCCCGGTCTGCAGTGGTCAGTATCTATCAAAAGTGGTTCAAGGAAGGAACAGTGGTGAACCGGAGACAGGGTCATGGGCGGCCAAGGGTCATTGATGCACATGGGGAGCGAAGGCTGGCCCGTGTGGTCCGATCCAACAGACGAGCTACTGTTGCTCAAATTGTGTGTCTCTCTTACCTGGGGAACACATAGCACCAGGATGCACTATGGGAAGAAGGCGAGCCGGTGGAGGCAGTGTCCTGCTTTGGTCAATGTTCTGCTGGGAAACCTTGGGTCCTGCCGTCCATGTGGATGTTATTGTGACACGTAGCACCTACCTAAGCATTGTTGCAGACCATGTACACCCTTTCATGGAAACGCTATTCCCTGATGGCTGTGGCCTCTTTCAGCAGGATAATGCTCCGTGCCACAAAGCAGAAATGGTTCAGGAATGGTTTGATGACCACAACAACCAGTTTGAGGTGTTGACTCCGCCTCCACATTCCCCAGATCTCAATCCAATCCAGCATCTGTGGTATGTGCTGGACAAACAAGTCCGATCCATGGAGGCCCCACCTCACAACTTACAGGACTTAAAGGATCTGCTGCTAACATCTTGGTGTCAGATCCCACAGCACACCTTCAGGGATCTAGTGGAGTCCATGCCTCGACGGGTCAGGACTGTTGTGTGGCACAAGGGGGACCAACACAATATTATGCAGGTGATCATAATGTTATGGCTGAATGGGGTATGTTTTATAATATAGTGATGGGTTTAAAATCTATTTTTTTCTGTCATACTTATTCACAGCAGGAATAAATTACATCTCAGTAACGGTTCAGGTCTAATTCAGTTCTTACAGCAAGAGCAACAATAACATTATTAATATTTTACTCACAGGGTCCATGGTGGTCCACTTCATGCTCCCAGAGACCAGAGAAAAATACCAGTTAGAGACACTGTGGACACTGAGGAGCTACGAACAACTGACCAACAACAACGCACTCCCACACACACTGCCTGCTGACTTCATACTCACACACACACACTGACACACATACTGCCTGCTGACTTCATACTCTCTCACACACACACATTTTTCTCCTGATTTGAGGTTTTTAGTACACACCATAAACACCTGTCTGTAAACACTTGTCTGTAGATAAATGTGATGTTTACTGAACAACTCCCAAACTGACCAATAAAAATGACCAGAGATTCATTTCAGAATTTTACTTTAGACTTTGAGTGTAAAAGATGTAAAAAAACACGGACGCAGCAGCAGTGTGTGTGTGTATATATGACTGAGTGTTTTATGAGTGTGTGTATGAGTGTTGTAGCACACTGCACGGGGGACAGAGAACAACACACACAGAGCCGGGGAGCAAGTTAACGCCAGAGCTTTAATTAATTAGTAAATTAAAACTAAAGGCAGGGAAGGTGAACTTATGCAAGAGAGAACGAAAAATAGCAAGAAGGAATTAACTAAGGCTGATCTTTCCTGAAGGACCGTCTGATAGGTGGCGTACGAGGACCACGTGGAGTAATGGATCAGGACATCGTTCAGGTAGGCAACGGCGAAGGTTCTGTACGGCCGGAGAACGATGTCCATGAGGCATTGGAACGTAGCTGGGGCGCCGTGGACCATGGGACTGCCTCGGGGTATCTGGTAGCATAGTCCATCATTACCAGGATTTATTCATGACCCCAGGCTGACTTCAGCAGTGGCCCGACGAGGTCCATGCCGATATGCTCGAAGGGGACGCCAATGATGGGGAGTGAAATAAGAGGAGCCAGTGCAGGCTTCTGGGGGGCCGTCTGCTGACATCTGGGGCAGGCCTGGCAGAAGGCTTGGACCTCTGCCTGCATTTTGGGCCAGGTGAAACAGTCCTTTAACTTTTCTAAGGTGTTGCACGGACCTAGGTGGCCCCCAAGTGGGTGTGTGGGCCAGGTGCATGAGGAGAGCAGTTCAGGAGTGAGGAACCACTAATAGGGCTCTCCCCAGTGCTTGGTGCGGTAGTACAGTAACCACCCCCCCATGAAGAGGAAGTACACTGTGGGGAGCTGGTTCCCTGGGTGGGTGTTCACTCTCTACCTGCAAAACCTGGCCCCAGCAGTGCTTCAGCCAGTCGTCCTCCTTCTGTTCTCGTCCAAAACTCCCTTCCTTGGTGACCTGCTGAGACAAGGAAGATAGAGGATTAGCCTCTTTCTCAGACTCACCGGGGTAGGAGGGCTCAGCGTGCATGGCCCGCGGGCTCTGGGTTTCTGAGGCCACTGCATCTGGCTGGGGGCCTTCATTGTGGCAGAGAACCCCGGCCAATCGCATCTGAGCAACACGGGGGGAGGTTTTGGATTACACCTGTGACAATGGGCCACTCACTGGGCCAGACCCCGGATGAGGACCTGTTCGGAAGGGACAGACCGGACGTCGACATGAATACACGAGACCGGTATTGTCCCCGTCAGTCTTGCTGTTTGGGGGAGGTTACTGGGGCAGACCAGGGTAATGGTACTCCCTGAATCCAACAGGAAGAGCTCGGAGTGGCCATTGAGCTCCACAATGACACGGGGTGATTCTGGGGCCGCGGTTGCGTGCAGGACGTATCCAGCGAGCCAGAGTTTGGAAGTCTGGGCCGGTGGCATGAGCTCAGGTTCGGTGGGCATGGGCTCGTTCACTGGCCCTCCAGCTTTCATTTCTCCCCGTAGGGCCCAGTTCTGGAAGTCGGGTGGCCTAGGGCCAGCATGGAGGGGGTTGGAAGTCTGTCCAAGAGAGAGGCAGAGCTTTGGTGGTCCCACAGTGGTGTGGCTTCAGTCTGAAATGCCTGAAATAAATGCATAGGGTATGCATTAGACCTGCAGGGGGCAGACCTTACCCCATGTGGCCGGTGGAACCTGGCTCTCAGCTGAGGCTTTCTGCTGGAGGGTGAAGCGTTTAACCGTGCTTCTGACTGGCTCAGTGCGTTTTGACCTGCTTTCTCCCGCTCCGCCCAGCACTCTAATTTAGTGGCGCTGGCCGTGGTGCTGATTCTCTTCCGCTCTACGCCGGCACTGCAATCCAGGGTGCTGAACCCCGCCACTGCTCGTGTTTTGAAGGGATAGTGAGGGGGCGAAGAGCGGCTCTCTTCTGCATGCGTGCGGCGGTGTGTGCAGCATCGTAAGAGTTTGTTTATATGAGTGTGTGTATTAGTGTTTTTGTATGAACGTGTGTGTATGAACGTGTGTATAAATGTGTGTGTGAGCGTGTCTATATGAGCTGGTTCGTATGAGCGTGTGTATACGAGCGTGGGTATATGAGTGTGTGTGTGTATGAGCGCATGTATATGAGCGTGTGTGTATGATTGTGTGTATATGGGTTTGTGTATGAGCATGTGTGTATGGGTTTGTATATGTGTTTGTATATGAGCGTGTGTGTATGAGCGTGTGTGTATGGGTTTGTATATGAGCGTGTGTTTATGGGCGTGTTTATGGGCGCGTGTTTATGAGCGTGTGTGTAAGAGCGTGTGTGTATATAAGTGTGTTTGTATGAGTGTGTGTGTGTATGAGAGTATGTATATGTGTTTGTCTTTATATACTTGTGAGGACCAACGGACGGAACACCTGTGGTGTGAGGACATTTTTCTTTGTGAGGGCATTTTGGGTGGTCCTCACAAAGATAATGCTAGGGTAGTCTCCTTTTGGCCCTAATAAAGGATCTGTATAAGTCTAAGTAAATGTCCACACAGAGATATTAAAGTCAGAAATGTGTGTTTTAACTAGCTCCCCCTATGGCCCATACACTGGTATTGCAGGCAGAAAAATCCGATTTTCTAATTGGCTAACGTCAATTTTCTGATTGGCTAAGGTTGGGAAATTTTGTGATTCACTGTTTTAGTCATGTGACAAAACACATGTGAGGGCCTACACAGGAACAAGACCACAGCTTACAGCAGACAGTACAATTAAAATGGAAAAAGAGCAAAAATAATATATTTTTCTTACATGTAACAATGTAATTACACTACAAAATTTATTCCAATACATTTTATTACAGTTACATAAACAATAAAACAACTAAGTGACTTATCTTTATTACTGATAGCAAGACTGCCTAATATTCAATGGCCCTTTTAAGCAGCAAATTATCTATCTATCTATCTATCTATCTGTCTGTCTGTCTGTCTGTCTGTCTGTCTGTCTGTCGATAATACTACACAATTAAATGTGGCAGAAAAGGGTTCACATTTCTACACTCTCAATAACTGGTGTTTTGTGGAGTTTGGTCCACAACATGAAGAAGGCCTAGCAGTGTGTTTCAGCATACCAGACCCACCCCTTTCTTTACCTGCACCCAAACACTCAACATAGCCTTGCATTAGTATTTATCTTATCTTGATAATCTACCAATTTCAAGCTAAAGTAGTCAGGCCTACTGTTAGCAAACAACTAGGCCACCTGTTAGCAGCATGCTGGCCAAGCAACCAAACATTTCAAATAACCCAGCCAAATTTTCCTTTACTAAGTGATAATATTACCTTTAATATTAAAATTACCTTTTTTAAGCATCCAGTATCCATCCTGTCTGGACAAACACTCAAACAATCTAGTCAAAGCTCTTCTATAACCTCATGCTATCTAATTTATGCTACCATATGTTAGTCAGCAAGTAGGCCTCAAGCCTGCCTGATGCAACATTTTGTTAACAAGCCAATCCTCCCGTGAATTTATGAATGCCACTACCTGTGTCTCTATTTGAAAGTTCACAGGACAGTTGTGAGCTGCTGAGTACAGAGCAGCACTAAAGCTGAGTACATGACAACATTAAAGCTGAGTACATGACAACATTAAAGCTGAGTACATGACAACATTAAAGCTGAGTACATGACAACATTAAAGCTGAGTACATGACAACATTAAAGCTGAGTACATGACAACATTAAAGCTGAGTGCATGACAACATTAAAGCTGAGTACATGACAACATTAAATCTGAGTACATGACAACACTAAAGCTGAGTGCATGACAACACTAAAGCTGAGTGCATGACAACATTAAAGCTGAGTACATGACAACATTAAAGCTGAGTGCATGACAACATTAAAGCTGAGTGCATGACAACATTAAAGCTGAGTGTATGACAACATTAAAGCTGAGTGCATGACAACATTAAAGCTGAGTGCATGACAACATTAAAGCTGAGTACATGACAACATTAAAGCTGAGTACATGACAACATTAAATCTGAGTGCATGACAACACTAAAGCTGAGTGCATGACAACACTAAAGCTGAGTGCATGACAACATTAAAGCTGAGTACATGACAACATTAAAGCCGAGTGCATGACAACACTAAAGCCGAGTGCATGACAACATTAAAGCTGAGTGCATGACAACACTAAAGCTGAGTGCATGACAACACTTTTTTGTTGAAGCTGCTGTTCTCAGTCTGTCTGAGAAAAAGTGGCTTTAGTTTTTCTGTTGTGTAAGAGTGGAGTCTATTAAAGTATTTTTCTGGAACTGTAATATAGTAAGCATAAAAAATAATAATAAAGTAATCTAAAAATTATAACCTAATTATAACTTAGGTCCAAATATTTATGGACCTGACTCTATACATACACACTCGCAGCTCCACTGGTGTGTGTGTGTGTGTGTGTGTGTGTGTGTGTTGTGTGTGTGTGTGTGTGTGTGTGTGTGTGTGTATACAGTAAATATAAAAACTGCAGTTTATGTTACATCTGGAAATGTGTACAGTTTATTACTCAATTGGTGGGTTTTTGTTAAATGTGAGCCAAAATCATCAGAATTAAAAGAACCAAAGACTTAAACTACTTCAGTCTGTGTGCACTGTATTTATTTAATACACCAGTTTCACAATTTGAGTTGAATTACTGAAATAAATGAACTTTTCTCCTCAGCAACGACTTTTCTTCATTCCGATGTTTGATGAGAACATTATCTGAAGCTGTTGACCTGGTTCTGCAGCAATTTATAAATTCTGCTGCTGCCACAAGATTGGCTGATTAATTGTGAGTACTGTTGTTCCTAATAAAATGGACGATGAGGGTGTACAAACATGTGCTGCGGTGTTTATTGTCAAGAGATTGTCTTTATAATTGTCATATTTAAACCTTTAAGCTACAGGTTTATTGTCAGTTCAATCAGTACAGGGAACACTGTGTGCATGTGCATGCGTGTGTGTGTGTGTGTGTGTGAGTGTGTGTGTGTGTGTGTGTGTGTGTGTGTGTGTGAGTGTGTGTGTGTGTGTGAGTGTGTGTGTCAGAGAGAGAAAGATCTTGTTAGGTGATTAATGGTGACCTCAACTATTTGACACTCCAAGGCTGATTCAGCAGGGTCACTGATAACTTACACACACACACACACACACACACACACACACACACACACACACACACACACACACTTCCCTCTTTGTTCAATGTCAGTATCATGATACACCCAGGAAGTGATTTGTGGTGCAGTTGTAGCATCCTGAAGTAACTATGGAAGTAAATTTAGATATTATACAATAACATGTGTGTGAAGAGAGGGCAGGGCTTCAGGATAAAGGACACTGTGTGTGTGTATGTGTGTGTGTGTGTGTGTGTGTGTGTGTGTGTGTGTGTGTCTGTGAAGAAGAGATAGAGAGACTCACACACTAATAGGATTTAATGAGTTAAAGTGTTAAGAACATTAACCTGAGCAACACACACACACACACACACACAGGGAGAATGGAGTCTGTGATAGTGAAGTCTCTCCTCACTCCATTCAGGAAGTTCACTAGCTGCGTGACAGAAACACTGCAGAAAGACATCCTGGGCTCTGAAGGGGAAAAACCAAAGCTGATGGATCAGAATCCCACAGTGCTGCGAGCCTACCAGGCCCAAAAGGAGAGAGAGAGGTGTGTGTGCACGTGTGTGTGTGTGTGTGTGTGTGTGCTTGTGTGTGCGTGTGCTTGTGCTTGTGTGTGTGTGTTCTCGTGTGTGTGCTCGTGTGTGTGTGTGTGCGCGCATGTGTGCGCGTGTGTTCTTATGGCTCGTGTGTGCATGCGTCTGTCTGTCTGTCTGTCTGTCTGTCTGTCTATCTGTCTATATGCCTGCCTGGTGGGTTTTATGTATTGATTCATCAGAGTGTTTGCTTCATTGGACCTGTTTGAGGAGAGTGTGTGTGTGTGTGTGTGTCTGAGCAGAAGCATGCGGGAGGCTAGGAACATGGAGAAGAACACAGCGAGAGCAGCTATGAGAGCTCATTTCAGGAGGAAATATCAGCTCCCTACAGTAAGTGTTTAGAACAGAGCATTAATAACTCTGACTGCGTTCAGAACACAAACTAGTCCTGAACTCCAATCTTAACCAATTAATCATTTCTCTTCTCCTTTTTTTACTCAGAATGCTGAAGACTCTAGTCGTGTACAAGCCACAGGTAGAACAGTGGTCATCCCCTCCCACCTGAAGAAAGTGGTACAGTCTAAGACTCCAGAGAAGGACAGCTCTGGTTTATTGAGTGTGTTTCAGAACCTGAGCTTTAGTACATTACACACAACATGCAGCACACAGCTGAGCGCAGTCATGGGTTAAACCCTTTCAGAACACAGTGTGCATTTCTTAAATTGTTTTTGTATACATTTTGTTTGCTGTCATATGAAAAGTTTTTTTTGATGAAATATATTAACACTTAGCTAACCCTAGTGTGAAGATATAAAGCAGTTAGCTAGCTGAAGATCGTCATTAGTTACTGAACGGATGTCTGATCGGTTGCTCAGTGTAAATAGTCGAATTTATTTTTGATCAAAGTTATGAGGAAAAAGTGCTGACATTCTCCATTGTGATAGTTTTCTGTTAAATTCAGAGGTATAAAACACACCTGGCTGTAAAATAAAGTGAAATGGTTCTTATGGCTTATGTGATTTGTATAATAGTTATTCATCATCATTAAACTGGTTAAATAAGACCAGTTTTCACTCTCGGTCCTCAGGCTATGAAGGAAATTGGTTTCATCACTTCACCAAACAAACAACATCTTTAGACAGTAACACTTAGAGATGCTGCTCCAGGGATCATTCTGACCACAGCTGCTTCCAAATCTGAGAGCTTCCAGAAATTAGAGCGAGTTCTGACTTCCTCACAGGTCCTGAGGAGAAAATCCTGTTTCTCTGTTAGAAACACACAAACTGTACCTAAATTGTATTTTAAAAATCCTTAAATGTATATTAGATTCACGTTACAGTTGTGTGTGTGTGTGTGTGTGTGTGTGTGTGTGTGTTTGGATAAGTGTGCTCATATCTGAGCTGTTGTTCTTTTCTTGAACTTTGACCTTTACTTCCATAAATCCTGCATTGTGTCCTGGAGAGTCAGAGCTAGTGTAGGAGGGAGGGAGGGCAGGAGGGGTGATGGACAAACAGAGGGATGTTACTTGTAGGGTTTAGCATGGACAGTTTGGGCACTAAGAGAGACGAAGAGACGGAGGCAGCATGATCACCTCCTCTGTTCGTTCAGTGGTGAGGAGTAAAGCGCTGAGGGCCTCTGGGCCTGGAGATGGATGGATGAAGGTAGAGGTTGATGGGGGGTTGGACAGATGGATGGCTAGAGGGACAGAGCAGGGAGACAAAAGGACAGAGGGATGCAGCGGACGAGTAAAGAGTTTTGAAGAGATTCCTCACACAGGCCGTAATGGCTGGATGAACCTTCTGCACTTTTGGAAGAACGGAACCTTCAGCCAGCTTCACAAACACATGGAGCAAAACTTCAACACACTCGGCCCCATTTACAGGTACACACACAATACACACAACATACACACAACACACACTACTCTGTGTACAGAAACAAACTCAACACACTACTCTGTGCACAGAAACACACACAAAACACTCAACATACACACAACACACACTACTCTGTGTACAAGTACACACACAACACACACTACTCTGTGTACAGAAACACACAACACACACTACTCTGTGTACAGAAACACACAACACACACTACTCTGTGTACAGAAACACACAACACACACTACTCTGTGTACAGAAACACACAACACACACTACTCTGTGTACAGAAACAAACTCAACACACTACTCTGTGCACAGAAACACACACAAAACACTCAACATACACACAACACACACTACTCTGTGTACAAGTACACACACAACACACACTACTCTGTGTACAGAAACACACAACACACACTACTCTGTGTACAGAAACAAACTCAACACACTACTCTGTGTACAGAAACACACACAACACACACTACTCTGTGTACAGAAACACACAACACACACTACTCTGTGTACAGAAACACACAACACACACTACTCTGTGTACAGAAACAAACTCAACACACTACTCTGTGCACAGAAACACACACAAAACACTCAACATACACACAACACACACTACTCTGTGTACAAGTACACACACAACACACACTACTCTGTGTACAGAAACACACAACACACACTACTCTGTGTACAGAAACAAACTCAACACACTACTCTGTGTACAGAAACACACACAACACACACTACTCTGTGTACAGAAACACACAACACACACTACTCTGTGTACAGAAACACACACAACACACACTACTCTGTGTACAGAAACACACAACCCACACTACTCTGTGTACAGAAACACACACAACACACTACTCTGTGTACAGAAACACACAACACACACTACTCTGTGTACAGAAACACACAACACACACTACTCTGTGTACAGAAACACACAACACACACTACTCTGTGTACAGAAACACACACAACACACACTACTCTGTGTACAGAAACACACACAACACACACTACTCTGTGTACAGAAACACACACAATACACACTACTCTGTGTACAGAAACACACAACACACACTACTCTGTGTACAGAAACACACAACACACACTACTCTGTGTACAGAAACACACAACACACACTACTCTGTGTACAGAAACACACAACACACACTACTCTGTGTACAGAAACACACAACACACACTACTCTGTGTACAGAAACACACACAACACACACTACTCTGTGTACAGAAACACACACAACACACACTACTCTGTGTACAGAAACACACACAACACACACTACTCTGTGTACAGAAACACACACAACACACACTACTCTGTGTACAGAAACACACAACACACACTACTCTGTGTACAGAAACACAGACAACACACTACTCTGTGTACAGAAACACACAACACACACTACTCTGTGTACAGAAACACACACAACACACACTACTCTGTGTACAGAAACACAGACAACACACTACTCTGTGTACAGAAACACACAACACACACTACTCTGTGTACAGAAACACACACAACACACACTACTCTGTGTACAGAAACACACAACACACACTACTCTGCGTACAGAAACACACAACACACACTACTCTGCGTACAGAAACACACAACACACACTACTCTGTGTACAGAAACACACAACACACACTACTCTGTGTACAGAAACACACAACACACACTACTCTGTGTACAGAAACACACAACACACACTACTCTGTGTACAGAAACACACAACACACACTACTCTGTGTACAGAAACACACAACACACACTACTCTGTGTACAGAAACACACACAACACACACTACTCTGTGTACAGAAACACACACAATACACACTACTCTGTGTACAGAAACACACAACACACACTACTCTGTGTACAGAAACACACAACACACACTACTCTGTGTACAGAAACACACAACACACACTACTCTGTGTACAGAAACACACAACACACACTACTCTGTGTACAGAAACACACACAACACACACTACTCTGTGTACAGAAACACACACAACACACACTACTCTGTGTACAGAAACACACACAACACACACTACTCTGTGTACAGAAACACACAACACACACTACTCTGTGTACAGAAACACAGACAACACACTACTCTGTGTACAGAAACACACAACACACACTACTCTGTGTACAGAAACACACACAACACACACTACTCTGTGTACAGAAACACAGACAACACACTACTCTGTGTACAGAAACACACACAACACACACTACTCTGTGTACAGAAACACACAACACACACTACTCTGCGTACAGAAACACACAACACACACTACTCTGTGTACAGAAACACAGACAACACACTACTCTGTGTACAGAAACACACAACACACACTACTCTGTGTACAGAAACACACAACACACACTACTCTGTGTACAGAAACACACAACACACACTACTCTGCGTACAGAAACACACAACACACACTACTCTGTGTACAGAAACACACAACACACACTACTCTGTGTACAGAAACACACAACACACACTACTCTGTGTACAGAAACACACAACACACACTACTCTGTGTACAGAAACAAACTTAACACACTACTCTGTGTACAGAAACACACACAACACACACTACTCTGTGTACAGAAACACACAACACACACTACTCTGTGTACAGAAACACACAACACACACTACTCTGTGTACAGAAACACACACAACACACACTACTCTGTGTACAGAAACACACAACACACACTACTCTGTGTACAGAAACACACACAACACACACTACTCTGTGTACAGAAACACACACAACACACACTACTCTGTGTACAGAAACACACAACACACACTACTCTGTGTACAGAAACACACACAACACACACTACTCTGTGTACAGAAACAAACTCAACACACTACTCTGTGCACAGAAACACACACAAAACACTCAACATACACACAACACACACTACTCTGTGTACAAGTACACACACAACACACACTACTCTGTGTACAGAAACACACAACACACACTACTCTGTGTACAGAAACAAACTCAACACACTACTCTGTGTACAGAAACACACACAACACACACTACTCTGTGTACAGAAACACACAACACACACTACTCTGTGTACAGAAACACACAACACACACTACTCTGTGTACAGAAACACACACAACACACACTACTCTGTGTACAGAAACACACACAACACACTACTCTGTGTACAGAAACACACAACACACACTACTCTGTGTACAGAAACACACAACACACACTACTCTGTGTACAGAAACACACAACACACACTACTCTGTGTACAGAAACACACAACACACACTACTCTGTGTACAGAAACACACAACACACACTACTCTGTGTACAGAAACACACACAACACACACTACTCTGTGTACAGAAACACACACAACACACACTACTCTGTGTACAGAAACACACACAATACACACTACTCTGTGTACAGAAACACACAACACACACTACTCTGTGTACAGAAACACACACAACACACACTACTCTGTGTACAGAAACACACACAACACACACTACTCTGTGTACAGAAACACACACAACACACACTACTCTGTGTACAAGTAGACACACAACACGCACTACTCTGTGTACAGAAACACACACAACACACACTACTCTGTGTACAGAAACACACAACACACACTACTCTGTGTACAGAAACACACAACACACACTACTCTGTGTACAAGTAGACACACAACACGCACACAATTAACTGTAAAAAGATGATGCAGCTACAGTGGAGCAGAGAGGGTGAAGGGCCCGGTGAGGGCCGCTTGGTGGTGCTGGAGCTTCTGATCAACAATCCAGAGCCTTAACCACTCGAACTACCACAAAAACAATCAGGTTAAACAGACCATGCTGAAATTATAGACACTATTGCAGTGTTAATTTTGTTAACGAAGATGATGACAAAATATATTGGTTAACGACAAGACGAGACTAATGTCTGGTGATGAAAACTGTGATGAAATTTAAGACGTTTCTTCATTAACGAGACGAGACTGGACTAAAATGTTTTTTTTAGGAGTATCGGACATTCATAATAAACGATCTCTTTGTATCGGCTAACTGTCTTTAAAAATGTGTGTCCCTGTCCCTGGACTGGATAAGGGGCGTGTCCATCTCAGACAGTTAGCAGGTAGGATAAATAAACTCCATCTGTCCTGGAGAGCTGCAGTGACTTCAGCACCTGAAGCTTTAGGAAGAAAAGGAAGAACTGATATATGGAAGACTTTCTGTTATAATTCCTCTGAAAAAAAAAACATTGTGCACTGTGACAGAAAACGGAGAGAAGCTCTGTGTCTATAAAATAGACGGAAAGAACACCACGAATCTTAAGAGGCATGTGAAGGAGCATCACCCTGCTATTTACACAGCTCCTGTCACGGAAAGTCAAATATTTAGTTTTATTTAAGTATTTTTCTTAACGTGAGGTCAGTGTTACTGGACGTGTCCACGGGGAAATTCACCAGGAAATCTTACGTTTTATCTTTCTGGTAATTAACGTCAGTTAGCTAGCCTTACTGCACAGTTCTGAGCCAGACTTTCATCAGTGTACAACGCTTCATTATATATTGTACAACAGTTCGGCTTTTCTGCAGCGTTCACTTCTGTTTCTGATGAAATCTGTATCACGTGATGTAGTGAGATTATTTAGACCATAGTGTATTTGTTGTACTAACTTAATATCCTGCAGATAGTAATAAAACTAATGACTAAAACTTGACAAAAATGCAATGAATTTTCATCGACTAAAACTAGACTAAGACTAAATAAAAAATGGCCGTCAAAATTAACACTGCAATATTGTAGAAACTCCAAAGTTCCAATAAAGTCCATTGCATTAGACCTTTTCACAAAAAAATATTTACAGAAATATAGCTGTCTGTTTGCACATTCAGATTTTAGTGTATATAGTGTATGGAGTATAGAGTATATTGTATAGTGTACAGTGTATAGAATATACTGTATAGCATACGGTGTGTAGTGTATAGAGTATAGTGTATAGTAGTGTACAGTGGTATAGTGTGTAGTGTATAGAGTATAGATAGATAGATAGATAGTTTAGTGTACAGTGTATAGTGTATAGAGTAAAGTGTATAGTGTATAGAGTATAGTGTACAGTGGATAGTGTATAGAGTATAGTGTACAGTGGATAGTGTATAGAGTATAGTTTACAGTGGATAGTGTATAGAGTATAATGTACAGTGGATAGTGGATAGTGTACAGTGGATAGTGTATAAAGTATAGTGTACAGTGGATAGTGTATAGAGTATAGTGTATAGAGTAAGGTGTACAGAGTATAGTATACAGTGTATAGTGTACAGTGGATAGTGTATAGAGTATAGTGTATAGAGTAAGGTGTACAGAGTATAGTATACAGTGTATAGTGTACAGTGGATAGTGTATAAACTATAGTGTATAGAGTAAAGTGTACAGTGTATAGTGTACAGTGGATAGTGTATAAACTATAGTGTATAGAGTAAAGTGTACAGTGTATAGTGTACAGTGGATAGTGTATAAACTATAGTGTATAGAGTAAAGTGTACAGTGGATAGTGTACAGTGGATAGTGTATAGACTATAGTGTATAGAGTAAAGTGTACAGTGGATAGTGTACAGTGGATAGTGTATAGAATATAGTATACAGTGTATAGATGTGTGTAATGTATAGTGTACAGTGTACAGTATATATAATATACTGTATAGCATACGGTGTGTAGTATATAGAGTATAGTGTATAGTAGTGTACAGTGGTATAGTGTACAGTGTATAGAGTATAGTGTACAGTGTATAGTCTATAGAGTATAGTGTGTAGTGTTCAGTGTACAGTGTATTGAATATACTGTATAGCATACAGTGTGTAGTGTATAGTAGTGTACAGTGTATAGAGTATAGTGTACTGTGTACTGTGTATAGTGTATAGTGTGTAGTGTACAATGTATAGTCTATGGAGTATAGTGTACAGTATATAGTGTACAGTATACAGTGTATTGTGTATAGAGTATAATGTATAGAGTATAGACTATAATGTATAGAGTATAGTGTATAGAGTATAGTGTATACTGTATAGTGTACAGTGTATAGAGTATAGTGTATAGAGTATAGTGTAGTGTGTAGTGTTTAGAGTATAGTGTATAGAGTATAGTGTATAGAGTGTAGAGTTTAGTGTACAGGGTATAGTGTACAGTGTATAGAGTATGGTGTAACAGAGTATAGTGTACAATGTACAGTGTATAGTGTACAGTGTATATTGTACAGTGTACAGTGTATAGAGTAAAGTGGATAGAGTATAGTGTACAGTGTATAGTGCACATTGTATAGTGTATACTGTATAGTGTACAGTGTATTGAGTATAGTGTATAGTGTATAGAGTATAGTGTAGTGTGTAGAGTTTAGAGTATAGTGTATAGTGTATAGAGTGTAGAGTATAGTGTACAATGTACAGTGTAAAGAATATAGTGTATAGTGTATAGAGTTTAGTGTACAGTGTACAGGTATAGTGTACAGTGTAACAGAGTATAGTGTACAGTGTATAGTGTACAGTGTATATTGTACAGTGTACAGTGTATAGATTAAAGTGGATAGAGTAAAGTGTATAGTGTATAGTGGATAGTGTACAGTGGATTGTGTATAGAGTACAGTGCATAGTGTACAGTGTATATTGTACAGTGCATAGAGTATAGAGTATAGTTTACAGTGGATAGTGTATAGTGTATAGAGTATAGTTTACAGTGGATAGTGGATAGTGTACAGTGTATAGTGTACAGTGCATAGAGTATAGAGTATAGTGTATAGAGTATAGTTTACAGTGGATAGTGGATAGTGTACAGTGTATAGTGTACAGTGCATAGAGTATAGTGTATAGAGTATAGTTTACAGTGGATAGTGGATAGTGTACAGTGGATAGTGTACAGTGCATAGAGTATAGAGTATAGTGTATAGAGTATAGTTTATAGTGGATAGTGTACAGTGGATAGTGTATAGTGTACAGTGTACAGTGAATAGTGTATAGAGTATAGTTTACAGTGGATAGTGTATAGTGTACAGTGTATAGTGTACAGTGCATAGAGTATAGAGTATAATGTACAGTGGATAGTGTATAGAGTATAATGTACAGTGGATAGTGTACAGTGGATAGTGTACAGTGGATAGTGCATAATGTACAGAGTATAGTGTACAGTGTATAGTGCATAATGTACAGTGGATAGTGTATAGAGTATAATGTACAGTGGATTGTGGATAGTGTATAGTGTACAGTGGATAGTGGATAGTGTATAGAGTAAAGTGTACAGTGGATAGTGTATAGAGTAAAGTATACAGTGGATAGTGTACAGTGGAGAGTGTACAGAGTATAGTATACAGTGGATAGTGTACAGTGGATAGTGTACAGTGGATAGTGTATAGACTATAGTGTATAGAATATAGTATACAGTGTATAGTGCATAATGTACAGAGTATAGTGTACAGTGTATAGAGTATAGTGCGTAATGTATAGTGTACAGTGGATAGTGTATAGAGTACAGTATATACAGTCAATACTGCGCATGTCTGAAAACAGTACATGATCACCAAACTTATTGTAATAATTATAATTTAATAAAAATTATTGTTCAAACTTTTATTTGTTTAATACATTAAAAAAATGAATTGTAAAACTATAAGTTATGAATGAATGAATGAATGAATTTTTTTTAACGTGTTCAGCATTGTGGGCCGCATTTGCATTGTATTTGGGTTGAGAACCAATGGTATAGAGTATAGTGTAGAGTATCGAGTATAGTGTGTAGAGTATAGAGTATAGTGTGTAGAGAATAGTGTACAGAGCCCAACACTGACCTAATATAAAGTCTAACCATAATATCACAGGTAATGATCCTAAACCCAGCTCTGATATAAAACTGATACTAAATTCTTGTCTGTCTGTCTCTCAGGCAGTACCTGGGCTCTCAGTGCAGTGTGAACATCTTGTTCCCGGTTGATATCGCTGAACTCTTCCACTCTGAGGGACCGAATCCACGCCGTATGACGCTGCAGCCATGGGACACACACCGGGAAACACGCAAACACAGCAAAGGGGTCTTTCTCAAGTCTGTGTGTGTGTTTGTGTGTATAATGATGTGTGTGTTATGATGTGTGTTTGTGTGTATTGATGTGGTGTGTGTGTGTGTGTGTGTGTGTGTGTGTGTGTGCGAGTGCAGAAATGGAGCTGAGTGGCGCTCTGACCGGTTGTTGCTGAACCGTGAGGTGATGTTGAGTTCAGCTGTACGCCGTTTCCTGCCGTTGTTAGACGAGGTGGCTCGGGATTTTAGTCGTGTTCTGCAGCGTAAAGTCCGCACTGAGGGACAGATAGAGAATGGCACACACACACTGACCTTGGACCCCAGCCCTGAGCTTTTCCGCTTTGCTCTGGAAGGTTAGTGTATGTGCCAGGCTTGTCCTAAGTGTTTATCGCTACAAACTTCACACTCACAACTACACAAGGAATGTACACTGCCTTTACATTTATTTACATTGTGTCTGTCTGTCTGTCTGTCTGTCTCTCTCATTGTGTCTGTGTGTCTGTCTCTCTTTCTGTAGCAAGTTGTCATGTTCTTTATGGCGAGCGTATTGGTCTTTTTTCATCTGAACCGTCTCAGGAATCTGAGCGCTTTATTTGGGCAGTGGAGCAAATGCTGAACACGACTCCTCCCCTACTCTATGTGCCCCGCCCACTGCTCCGCTTCTACACACCACTTTGGACACAACATGCAACAGCATGGGACCACATCTTCAGCCATGGTGTGTAATTTACCATTCACACCAACAACATTGTCCCATAATGCAGTGCACACACACACACACACACACACACACACACACACAGAAACTCACATGAGCAATGTGGAACAATCACTCACAAGACAAAGGTGTGTGTATGTGTGTGTGTGTGTAGCTGAGAGGCGGATCCAGCATGTGTATGAGCGGCTCCAGGCTCGGGGGGGCAGGGTGGAGGGAGCAGCAGACAGCTCACAGTTCCCTGGAGTGCTGAGGCTCCTGATGGAGAGAGGACAACTTCCTCTGGAGCTCATCAGGGCTAACATCACTGAACTGATGGCAGGAGGAGTTGATACTGTGAGTGACACACACACGCACACACACACACACACACACACACACACACACACACACACACACGGAATAAAGGTCATACACACATGCCAATCAGTACATTATATCCCTGTCTCACTCTTTCTTGTTTGTCTCACTCTTTCCTTTCTGTCACACTCTCTCCTGTCTGTCTCTGTGACTCCCTCTCTTGGACTCTCTGTCTTCTGCTTGTCTGTCTTTCTCTCTGTCTGTCAGACGGCGGTTCCTCTGCAGTTTGCATTGTTTGAGTTGGCACGTAACCCTGGTGTTCAGGAGTGTGTGCGTGCTCAGGTGCACTTGTCATGGTTACGGGCAGAGGGGAATCCCCATAAGGCTCTGCAGGGCACTCCGCTGCTCAAGGGCACAGTGAAGGAGACACTCAGGTAACACACCATCACCACTCTCATCATCATCACCACTATCACCAATATTACCACTGCCATCATCACCACCATCACCACTATCATCATCATTACCACCGTCACTACCATCACCACCATCACCACCGTCACTACCATCACCACCATCACTATCATCATCATCACCACCATCACCACCATCACTACCATCACCACCATCACCACTATCATCATCAAAACCACCATCACTACCATCACCACTATCATCATCATCACTACCATCACCACCATCACCACCATCACCACCATCACTACCATCACCACCATCACCACTATCATCATCAAAACCACCATCACTACCATCACAACTATCATCATCATCACTACCATCACCACCAACACCACTATCATCATCATCACCATCACTATCATCACCACCGTCACCACTATCATCATCAATACCACCATCACTACCATCACTACCATCACCACTATCATCATCATCACCACCATCATTACGATCACCACCATCACTACCATCAAAACCATCACCACTATCATCATCAATACCACCATCACTACCATCACCACCGTCACTACCATCATCACCATCACCACTATCATCATCAAAACCACCATCACTACCATCACCACTATCATCATCAATACACCATCACTACCATCAAAACCATCACCACTATCATCATCATCCACCATCACCACTCATCACCACGTCACTACATCACACCATCACCACTATCATCATCATCACCACCATCACTACCATCAAAACCATCACCACCATCACCACTATCATCATCACCACCATCACCACCATCACCACCGTCACTACCATCACCACCATCACCACAATCATCATCAAAACCACCATCACCACCATCACCACCGTCACTACCATCACCACTATCATCATCAAAACCACCATCACCACCATCACCACTATCATCATCATCACCACCATCACTACCATCACCACTATCATCATCATCACTACCATCACCACCATCACCACTATCATCATCACCACCATCACCACTATCATCATCATCACCACCATCAATACCATCACCACCATCACTATCATCATCACCACAATCACCACCATCATTACCATCACCACCATCACTACATCAAAACCATCACCACTATCATCATCATCACCACCATCACCACTATCATCATCATCACCACCATCTCTACCATCACCACCATCACCACTCGTCACTACCATCACTACCATCACCACTATCATCATCATCACCACCGTCTCTATCATCACCACCATCACCACCGTCACTACCATCACCACCATCACCACTATCATCATCATCACCACCATCACCACTGTCACTACCATCACCACCATCACCACTATCATCATCATCACCACCATCAATACCATCACCACCATCACTATCCATCATCACCACAATCACCACCATCATTACCATCACCACCATCACTACCATCAAAACCATCACCACCATCACCACTATCATCATCACCACCATCACCACCATCACCACCGTCACTACCATCACCACCATCACCACTATCATCATCACCACCATCACCACCGTCACTACCATCACCACCATCACCACTATCATCATCAAACACCACCATCACCACCATCACCACTATCATCATCACCACCATCACTACCATCACCACTATCATCATCACCACCATCACTACCATCACCACCATCACCACTATCATCATCATCACCACCATCACTACCATCACCACCATCACCACTATCATCATCACTACCATCACTACCATCACCACCATCACCACTATCATCATCATCTCTACCATCACCACCGTCACTACCATCACCACCATCACCACTATCATCATCATCACCACCATCAATACCATCACCACCATCACTATCATCATCACCACAATCACCACCATCATTACCATCACCACCATCACTATCATCATCACCACAATCACCACCATCATTACCATCACCACCATCACTACCATCAAAACCATCACCACTATCATCATCACCACCATCACCACCGTCACTACCATCACCACCATCACCACTATCATCATCACTACCATCACCATCAATACCACCATCACTACCAT
>JAUCMX010000003.1:33729135-33730869 GCA_033459395.1 Hemibagrus guttatus
CTTCGGACCCTTTGACCTATCGACCAGTGGCCATTGCCTTGGATACCAAAGGACCCGAAATACGCACTGGTTTGGTACATGGGGTGTGTGTGTGTGTGTATGTGTGTGTGTGGAATTCTTCATTAGTCTCGTTATTAGTTTAATCGGGTTATGGTTCTGTTCCAAATTCAGGTTTAGTTACTGAGCTCACTTAAGAGTTGGCCATTTAAAGGCTCTCTGCAAATGGTATTAATGTGCTTCATATAATGCTTCACTAATGTGTGTGTGTGTGTGTGCATGTGTGTGTGTGTGTGCATGTGTGTGTGTCAGATTGTGGATGGTGAGGTAAAGCTGGAACGCGGCTCTTTGGTGACACTGGTGACGGGGAAAGCGGAGCAGGATGTGACGGACGGTTCCCGGGTTTGGGTGGATTATCCTGATCTGTCCCGTGTGGTAAAGACTGGAGGAACCATCTACATCGATGATGGACTCATTGCTCTCACAGTGCTGCACACTGGTATGTACACACACACACACACACTCACACACACCCCTAAACATTCCACTAAAGTATTTCAGTGACCTTCAAAGGTTTTGTGGATTACCATGACAACTGGCCAGGACCTCCTTCAAAACACACACACACACACACACACACGCACACACACACACACACACAGAGGCAGTAAATAATAATACTCTGTCAGAATATTCTTAAGTGAACTTGGATAACCTTTCCTGACACAAGTGTGATGATTTGGGACACAGCTAATAACACAGTGAGTGTGAGTAGTGTACACTACTCTGTACGTGACTAGAGGGTGGTGTGTGACGTGAGATGCAACCCTAAGTCAGTTGTCATGGTAACAGGTTTGGTGCACGACCCTTGACTGTAGCTGTGTCTGAGCTTTAGTGTCAATTCTGCTGAATAGTAACAACATCTCAGACTCGCAGACTGATCAAACCGCCCAGTTTCAGTCACATGTAACACAGAGGCTCCGCCCCCTCTATCCCTCAGGTGATGGGTGGGTGGAGACTCGGGTGGATAGTGGTGGCATTCTGTGTAGCCGTAAAGGTGTGAACCTACCAGGCGCAGAGTTAGTGAACCTGCCTGCAGTGAGTGAACAGGACAGAGCCGATCTGCAGCTGGGAGTGGACGAGGGAGTGGACATTGTCTTTGCTTCTTTCATCCGCTGTGCTGAGGACGTGAGGGCTGTGAGGCAGGCTCTAGGACCCAGTGGAGCCAAAATCCGAGTCATCAGCAAGGTGGAAAACAGACAGGGTGTACAGAAGTGAGCTCACACACACACACACACACACAAACACATTTATAAATATACACAAACACACACACACACATATATATATATATATATATATGTATAAATACACACACACACACATAAATACACACACACAAACACACACATACTCTCTTTACTGTCATGGTGTTTTGATGAGATTTTGAGAGAGAGTGATGGAGTGATGGTTCTCTCTCTCCCTCTCTCTCTCTCTCTGTAGTTTTGATGAGATTTTGAGAGAGAGTGATGGGGTGATGGTTCTCTCTCTCTCTCTCTCTCTCTCTCTCTCTCTCTCTCTCTCTCTCTCAATTTCAATTTCAATTTCAGAAAGCTTTATTGGTCATGACCATATACATGTACAGTATTGCCGGAGCATTATGGTGAAGAGAAGAACATCTCTTATTAACACACACATTACTGAGAACAGTGAGTTTCCAGGAACATATGAACATAA
>JAUCMX010000003.1:33731369-33756369 GCA_033459395.1 Hemibagrus guttatus
GGTTTGTCTCCGGTAAAAAAATTCTCTAGGGTTTCATACACGCCGTTAATATGAGCGCGTGCGTGCGGACTGAATGTATGTCAGCATGAATCAGCGCGCGCGGGTGTCTGCTGCTCCATCTATTCTGACGCGGATGAAATGTCCTTGTCCTCATCCTCACGTTAACGGGACACATGCCGCTGTCATATTAAGTCGGGAGTAACGGACGGAGTGGCGGTCATCAGCACACACCGGAGGAGCAACAGCGTGGTCACGCGGGAGGGACGGGTGGAGGTTAACAGAGGGGTTTCTCTGTTGATGACTCCGCGAAGACACGGAGGTGATGATGATGATGATGATGATGATGATGATGATGATGATGATAGAACGTCCGCGCTGAAGGACAAAAAGGAACTCGCGCGCGGCTGAATGACGCTCCAAGGGCGTTGAGGTGAGCAGCATGGAGGACGGAGCGGACACAGCGCGCGCGCTGAACACCGGATGAAGGGCGCGAGCGACTTTGACTTTTCTAAACTGCACTAACACGAGGACACGTTCTTGTGTGTCCTGACACTTGAGTGACTCTGTGTGTGTGTGTGTGTGTGTGTGTGTGTGTGTGTGTGTGTGTGTTATAGTTTAACCGAGGCAGTGTAACAGGTCAGAGTGTGTGTGTGTAACCTCACGCACCATGGATGGAGCAGTGGGCGGCACGGTGGGCGGGGCATCATCAGACTCTCGGCCCCTGCGTAATGGAGACGCGAAGCGGCGCAGTAAAGGGAGTTTACCGTCTCCGGGGTTTCGTCTCTCTCAGGCGTCTCTGGATGGCGAAGTGGCCCCGAGACGGCGTCTATCTGTCATGAGCTCGTCACGAGATGGCACTAGTTCTTTTCGATCTGGCACGGCGGGCACGCCCACTACACCCGGCCCGCCTGCCGCTGTGCCCTGTACTTCTGGGCCACGTACTGTGGGGTTCGCTGCGTCCCGTGCTGCCCTCACATCCACCTCATCCTCTGGCACTGGTGTGGTGGTAGTAGCTGCTGGGAGCGGGGCCACAGCAGGGGCAGAGCCGACCACCACCATGACGACAGCGGCTGGAAGTCCAGAGGTTGTTCCTGGACTGGATGGAGAGGAATATTACAGCTACTCAAACCAGTCAACATTCATGCAGCGGCAACTTGGTGCCATGTTACAGCCCGGAGTCAACAAGTTCTCACTGCGCATGTTTGGATCCCACAAAGCTGTGGCTCTCGAGCAGGAACGACTGAAGAGTGCTGGCGTGTGGATCATCCACCCATACAGTGACTTCAGGTACGGGGAACACAGGACAGGGGAGGAATGAGTGTGTGACCTGAAACTGGGAATAGCAGATGCAGTGGTTAGAGAGAGAAACTGATGGATGGAGGGATAGAGGAGAAAAAGGGAATAGTGAATAGAGAGAAAGGCCAAGACTAAGGTTCTCCACGAGTCAAACAACCGAAACAGAGAGAGGAGTGTGGAGAGTGAATCAGGAGTAAAAAGTGTAATAGTAATGGAGAGAGAGAGAAAGAGAGAGAGAGAAAGAAAGAGAGAGAGAGGGAGTTATTAATCGGGGCTGGTGGAAGTGAAATGTGCAGAAAGAGATGAAGGAATGAAACTGTACTAGCTGGAGAACAAGAGTGACAGAAAAATATTCAAAAAAGTACAGACTGATAGACTGTAGAGGCGGAAGGAGAGAGAGGGAGAAAATGTGTGTGTGTGTGTGTGTGTGTGTGTATGTGTGCGTGTGTGTGTGTTGAACACGTACAAAGGAATTTCTGGGCCATATGAAAAGCTAATACTATTTAGCGTTTTTATTTAGTTTATCATATTTAATATTCACAAGCTCAGTAATGTGTGCCACATTCCTTTTAGCTTCCTCTTAAATCTTCGTTTTCAGTATGCAAATTAAAATTAATTAGATTTTATTAATATGACTTTACAATGATATTTAAATGAGGGAAAGACCAGGCCAATCAGAATGAAAGGTAATGCGTCTGTTTATGGAGCTATGTTCCTCATACACATGAATGATTTACACATCCTCTGTATTCTCGGGGTTCTCTCCGTTCTCCTGGTTCTCTCGGTTTAATGTTCGTGTCATTCAGTTTCCTCCATTAAGTGATATTTTCTTTAGGCCTGGTCTTACACATGGAGTTGGTGTTTATGATGATCTTAGATCATGAATGTTTCCACTATCTGTGTTTACAGAGAGGTAACTATACTAAACCCTTTTAGTCAGTTGCACCCTAAACAAGTTTTATGAAGCAGACTTTATTCTGGTTAATGGCTTGTGCAGCCAACTGATCTGGGAGCTTGAACTGGGTCCTTACACTTGCAGTAAGCCTCTGGCCTGCAGGCATGTGCATAACATTTGTATGATGTCCTGTTCTCCTTGGTCATCGTCTCCATGAGGAGCTGTGGCTGAGATATGAAGAGAAGAGAGTAGGGCTGAAGACATCAAAGTAAGACAAGACTGGGAGTTAGGTATGCTGTGCTTTGAGGGTGCACAAAACCTCAGCACATATCTGTGACAAATGAGGCATTGGTGGCTCAGTGGTAGGTTACTCGCCTATCATGCGGAAGGCCCGGGTTCGATTCCCAGCTGCCTCAACGCCAGCCACTGGTTGCAGTGCCGGTCCCAAGCCCGGAAAAATGGGAGGGTTGCGGCAGGAAGGGCATCCGACGTAAAACCTGTGCCAAGTTGTTGTGCGGACCAGTTGGTATGCTGTGGCGACCCCGAACAGGGAGCAGCTGAAAGCATCTTCTATATCTGAGACAGATACAGCAGCTGGTGTAGTGATGCTGTACTGGAGGAGGAACTTTATGTATCAGCCTGTCATGCAAAGGAAGGAGGCAAGCTGGGCAACAAAGCTGGGTTCAAAAATGGCATCTACATTAGACTAGAGTGGAATGATGCCATCTGCTGGTACCCCAGATTCTCATTAACTGGCACAGAGAGGAGGAGCTTGTTGGCATTGAGTTACAGCTGATAACATTTACATTTACATTTACATTTCTGGCATTTGGCAGATGCTCTTATCCAGAGCGACGTAGAAAAGTGCTTTAGTTCTCAGTCACTGAATACATTAACACTGGTTCAATAGGACACACACTCGGGATAGCATTAACCTAAACACTGAGTTGGTTTTTTTTTTTTTTCTTTTAAACTTTGCAACATAATATGTAAACTGGAAAAAATAAGAGCTAGTGTAAGTACTTCAGGAAGAGGTAAGTCTTCAGTTTCCGTTTGAAGACGGTCAGAGACTCGGCCGTACGGATATCTAGGGGAAGTTCGTTCCACCGCCTCGGTGCCAGAACAGAGAAGGGTCTAAATGTATACCTACCTTTTTCCCTGAGAGATGGTGGGACCAGTCGAGCAGTGCTAGTGGATCTGAGTAAGCGAGGTGCAGTGCGAGAAGTGACAAGAGCTTTGAGGTAAGATGGCGCTGGTCCATATAATGATAACTGATAGCTGATAACTGGACAGGGCAGTAAAGTCTAGTGGTTTGCTTGTCATGAATTTCAGCAGTCATCCCATGGATGAAAGTATCATCCACATAAATAACCACACCTGGGATACCAGTCAGCACAGAGACAATTACCTACTGAAAACACCAGGTGTGGGGCTTAAACCAAGATGGAATCTGGGTCTTCTGGAACATCTCTGCATGCATTATGAAAGCTGTGAAGTATCTGCTGCTGGAATGGAGCAGAACCTGTAAGTGTTCCTGTTTGAGGTCAAGTTTTGAAACACTGCTGAGCTATAGAACTGAGCTGGGAGTTGAGGTATTTGTTCAGGTATCACAGCTTTATTGACTGCATGGATGTCCACACAGATATGCAGAACACCTGATGTATTCTTAGCCACCAGCAGGTATGAAACCCAGGGCAAGGTGTCCACTGGCTCAATGATGCCAGCATCTAGCAGCTGCAGCAGCTCTTCCATGGCTCAGAGTCAGTGGAATGCAGTGAAGTGGCTGGATGTCACAGGTAATAGAATAGTTGAGAAGAGACTGGTGCTTAAAGGCAGAGGGGCAGCACAATCCCAAAACAGTGCATGCCGTTTCTGTTCCCAGGGTGTGGCATCAGTCAAAATTGTAGACCCTTCTCTATAAGAGATGTAGAACCCCAGAGAGTTGAAAATACCTAAAAGACCTAACCCCTTAGTTTGGCTCTCTGCTAGGAAACCTGAGAGCCATGGCTAGGAAGACCCCATGTTCTGTAAAAACTTGGAAGGATCCAACCAGTTCAGTTCTGGACTCATCATGACCACTAAGGGCAGGAGATATTGCAGACAGTGACAATAAATGGGAAATTGTTTGTTTCTCAGCATTCAAGAGGAATGTATTGGTGCCTGAGTCCTGAACACTAATTAGAAGACTGTTCCATAACTGCGGAGTTTAGGCTAGTAATGAAAAGGCTCAGTTGTAGGGGTAACACCAATTTTCCACCAATTTAACCAAAAGCAAATTTTGGATGTATAAACAGTGAGGACCTAAACATTTTGAATCAGTTTTCTACTACTGTAACAAACGTTAGATATTTTAAAACCCAAATGAAAATACTCCATCTTCTCCAAAACTTTAGAGTCTTTTTAAAGTCACTGTTGTGTCTGTGTTTGTCCTCTGCTCTCAGCAGTGGTCTGTCGTGGTTATTGTGAGGTTTTTTTGTTAGGTCTCTGCCACATGAGGCATTTTGTACGTGGATTGTCCATCCGTCCATCTTATTAATACGATATCTCAAAAATGAGTGAGTGTGTTTGTAGGAGTTTTCACTCTAATTTGCGGATGAACTGATTAGATTTTGGAATTGAGTCACAAAGGCTCAAGGACACAGCAAGGTCCAATGTCTGAAATTGTTTTTTTTTTGTTTGTTTGTTTTGTTTTTTTCAATTGCTTCCTTCCTGTTTGAAGTGTATTTCAAGGGATGTAGCATACAAATTAGTAACAAGAAGCACCGGACTTGTTGATTGTGGAGGTTTCCTCGTTCACATGATGTTTTATGAATATATTTGATTGTAGATTTTAATGTGAGTTTATTGTATGTACAGGAGTTTGATTTAACTGGGCAGTACTCTCACTCTGTGTTTAGGTTTTATTGGGATCTCCTGATGCTTCTGTTGATGATGGGAAACTTAATCATCCTTCCAGTGGGAATCACATTCTTTAAGGATGAGAACACACCACCATGGATCATTTTCAATGTGGTGTCAGATACATTGTTCCTGGTGGACCTGGTTCTGAACTTCAGGACAGGCATCATGAAGGAGGACAGCACTGAGATCATGCTCGATCCCAAAGCCATCCGACGCCACTACCTAAGGAGCTGGTTCGCTGTGGACTTCATCTCCTCCATCCCTGTTGACTACATCTTCCTCATGGTGGACCTGGAGGAGCGTCTAGATTCTGAGGTTCACTCAAAACGCATTCTCTCTCTCTCTCTCTTTCTCTCTCTCTCTCTCTCTCTTTCTCTCACACTCTCTCATTCTCTCATGTCAGAGTTAATGAAACTGTATATTATAAAATCTTACAGTATGGAGTGAATATCAGAAACATTCACTGCAGCATTACTAAATAGTTTAATGATCTCTCACCTTAATGAGTGTCATGTGACCTCATGAGGTGTGAATTTGTGTTTCAGGTGTATCGAACAGCTCGAGCTCTGCGCATCGTTCGTTTCACAAAAATACTAAGCCTGCTGCGCCTGCTCCGACTGTCTCGTCTCATTCGATACATTCACCAATGGGAGGAGGTGAGGTCATCATCATCATCATCATCATCATCATCATCATCATCATCATCATCATCAGTAACAGCTACAAACTGAGCCTCCAATGTTCCACCCACAGATGGTGTCATATAATATATAAAGTTTTTGTTCCCCTGAACTCATTCCAGATTCTCTTCCAGAAGGTTCTCCACTAGATGTTGGAGTGTGTCTGTGGGGATTAGTGATCATTCAGCTACAGGAGCATTAGTTAGATCAGACTCTGGTGTTGGTGAGGAGGTCTGGAGTTCAGTCGATGGTCAGTGGGGTATAGTCAGAGTCAGGGCTCTGTGCAGGACACTTCAGATCTTCACTCCAACCTTCACCTCCACACCATGTCTTCATGGAGCTGCTTTGTGCACACGAAGACATTCTATATAGTTGTGTGCTTCAGACTTTGTGGCAAAGAACCTTTTGGCCATATAGTGAATGCACCGTATAAGCCTGAGGCTACAGAGATGAATGAAAACTGCCTGGGTTCTTGGCCTGGGTTCTTGGCCTGGGTTCTTGGCCTGGGTTCTCTAGTGATTAAATGTAGAACAGTTTTGAATGAAAGCTACAAGTCTGTGAAATTGACTGTGAAAGGCTGACTTTATTGCAGAGCCTTGGTGTTAGTAAGAAATATCAGTGAAATATCACTAATATCAGTGTTACAAAACAAAAGTTAATCTTAGGGCAAAAAATAAAGTGATAAAGGATAACTCTTCATTTGAAAGGCTAACTTATGGATAGAGAGGGAGAAAGTTTTGGGCAAGACAGGGCCTTAGAGGATGGTATCCATTGTGGAGAGAATCAGCCACTGTGTCCTGGCCTTGAAGGCTAATCTAGTAATCTAGAAAATGCGAGAGAGAAAAGCACATGCAGGTAGTTGCATCCTCCTGCAGATGCAGTGCTAGTGCTGGTTCTCCTGCTTGAATGCCCAGAAATAATCTCTGAAAGAGACGACTGAGGTGCTGAAGCGTTTCCTCAAAGAAGAAAAATGATTAAAACCATGTTTATTGGAAGACATGTGATTGAGATAAACCTCAGCCTTCTCCTCTTCTTTATTTCAACAATATTTTTTAAGCCTCACCATCAAGGCACCCTGAGGGCATCACTCGCTAAATCTGCTGACTGCCCACAGTGTGATAAATGTCTTCCCAAAGTGTCTCAGAGCTTCCCATAGTGTCTCAGAGCTTCCCAGAGTGTCTCAGAGCTTCCCAGAGTGTCTCAGAGCTTCCCAGAGCTTCTCAGAGTGTCTCAGAGCTTCCCAGAGCTTCCCAGAGTGTCTCAGAGCTTCCCAGAGTGTCTCAGAGCTTCCCAGAGCTTCCCAGAGTGTCTCAGAGCTTCCCAGAGCTTCCCAGAGTGTCTCAGAGCTTCCCAGAGCTTCCCAGAGTGTCTCAGAGATTCCCAGAGTGTCTCAGAGCTTCTCTGAGCTTCTTGGAGCTTTCCAGAGATTCCTAGAACGTCTCAGAGCTTCCCAGAGCTTCTCTGAACCTCTAACACAGAGACTGTATTTCTTTCTTTTGCCAGCATGAGTTATCCTACTCTGCACTGTCCATCAGATTTGGTGGTCCAGTAGAGGTCACTGGTTTACTTTTTACTTTCTGAGTCCAGAAATCTATCCTATGGTCATATAGCTTTTAGGAGCATCACTGGCTGCATTGTAACTCCAGCATCAACAAAGGATGACCCAAATGTTTTAACAGAGATCCTTCCTCCGGCGTCGCACTGCATCTCTGATCAGAATCAGGGCAGCACATATCCCACACCTCCCTTCCTTCCTTTCTTTCTCTCTTTCTTTCTTTGTTTCTTTGTTTCTTTCTTTCTTTCTTTCTTTCTTTCTTTCTTTCTTTCTTTGTTTCTCTTTCTTTCTTTCTTTCTTTCTTTCTTTCTTTCTTTCTTTCTTTCTTTCTTTCTTTCTTTCTTTCTTTCTTCAACACCTGAATTTCTGACTCAGTGAAATATAGAATCCCAGTGAGATTCCCTCTCTTATTTTCCATTCAAGATTTTCTGCTGTCCACTGAAACAAGGTATAACTAGCATCCTGTCCCTGACATTGGTCAGAGGATATAGCACATCCTGAAGCTCCACCCATACATGTAAAGATATTATTGAAATGTCTGTGTTTTGAAATGTGTGTGTTCTGTGTGTGTTATGAATGTGCTAGAACTTGTTGTTTCATGACTGCTAATCGGGTTGTTACTATGTTGTCTGTCTGTCACGATTCGATAATGTGTTTGATGTTGTTTTATTATTACAGCTTTGTGTGGAGGAGACAAAATGTGATCAGTACTGCTCCTGAATCAGGTTTAAGATAAGGCCAGGGAGAACACTTTGTATTCAGGTGGAATCTTAACAACCTTATAAACCCTGACCTGCTAATATCTATCAAGTCATCTGTGTCTATCCACTAACTGCCTTAACCTCTAACATCCAGGAACATCCAGGAACATCCAGGAACATCAGCAGGTTCATGAAGGAACAAAGAACCTTGTTTCAATTCCTGTAAAAAGGCAGGTTGTGTAAGCTTTCAGACCAGTGTAATAACACACACTTCACTTCTGAAACAGATGCTATGTATACATTGGGCTGTATGTGTAGTAGGCAGAAGAAAAAACAGCCATAAAACACCTGAGGAACCGTGCACACATAGAACCTGGACATTCACATGACCCCTCAAAAAAGACCTCATCAGAATCACTGAACCTGTGTGTGTCTATGTGTGTATGTGTGTGTACACTGTCCAGGCATAACTTTATGACCACCTGCCTAATATTGTGTTGGTCCCCCTTTTGCTGCCAAAACAGCCCTGACCCGTCCTGCACTGTGTATTCTGACACCTTTCTATCAGAACCAGCATTAACTTCTTCAGCAATTTGAGCAACAGTAGCTCGTCTGTTGGATCGGACCACACGGGCCAGCCTTCGATCCTCACATGCATCAGTGAGCCTCGGCCGTGCATGACCCTGTCTCCGGTTCACCACTGTTCCTTCCTCGGACCACTTTTGATAGATACTGACCACTGCAGACCGGGAACACCCCACAAGAGCTGCAGTTTTGGAGATGTTCTGATCCAGTGAACTAGCCATCACAAATCCTTACGCTTGTCCATTTTTCCTGCTTGTAACACATCAACTTTGAGGACAAAATGTTCACTTGCTGCTGAATATATCCCACCCACTAACAAGTGCCATGATGAGGAGATACTCAGTCTTATTCACTTCACCTCTCACTGCTCAGAGTGTTATGGCTGATCAGTGTGTGTGTGTGTGTGTGTGTGTGCTTGCGTGTGTGTATGTTTATGTGTATGTGCATATATGTGTGTGTGTATTGTTTGTGTGTATGTGTGTGTGAATAAGTGTGTGTCTGTGTGTTGTGTATTGTGTGCTGTATATTGTGTGTTGTTTGTATTGTATATTGTGTGTTGTATATTGCGTGTTGTGTATTGTGTGGTGTGCGCTGTGTGTTGTGTATTGCGTGTTGTGTGTGGTGTGTTGTGTATTGTGTGTGGTGTGTTGTGTGTGTGGTGTATTGTGTACTATGTGTGTGTGTGTTATGTGTTGTGTATTGTGTGCTGTGTATTGTGTGTTGTGTATTGTGTGCTGTGTATTGTGTGCTATGTATTGTGTGTTGTGTATTGGGTGTTGTGTGTTGTGTATTGTGTGGTGTGTGCTGTGTATTGTGTTGTGTGTTGTGTATTGCGTGTTGTGTATTGCATGTTGTGTATTGTGTGTTGTGTGCTGTGTATTGTGTGCTGTGTATTGTGTGTTGTATATTGTGCGTTGTGTGTTGTGTGCTGTGTATTGCATGTTGTGTGTTGTGTATTGTGTATTGTTTGTTGTGTGTGGTGTGTCATGTGTGGTGTGTTGTGTGTTGTATATTATGTGTTTTGTATTGTGTGTTGTGTGTGGTGTGTTGTTTGTGTTGTGTATTGTGTGCTGTGTGTTGTTGTGTATTGTGTGTTGTGTATTGTGTGTGGTGTGTTGTGTATTTTGGATGGTGTGTTGTGTGTTGTGTATTGTGTGTGGTGTGTTGTGTATTTTGGATGGTGTGTTGTGTGTTGTGTTGTGTATTGTTGTGTATTGTGTGTGTTGTGTTGTGTGTGGTGTATTGTGTGCTGTGTGTTGTGTATTGTGTGGTGTGTGCTGTGTATTATGTGTTTTGTATTGTGAGTTGTGTGTGGTGTATTGTGTGTGCTGTGTGTTGTTGTGTATTGTGTGTTGTGTATTGTATGTTTTGTGTAGTGTGTTTTGTATCGTGTGTTGTGTGTGGTGTATTGCATGTTGTGTATTGTGTGCTGTGTATTGCATGTTATGTGTTGTGTATTGTGTGGTGTGTGCTGTGTATTGTGGTGTGTGCTGTGTATTGTGTGCTGTGTATTGTGTGTTGTGCATTGTGTATTGTGTGTTGTATGTTGTTTGTTGTGTATTGTGTGTTGTGTGCTGTATATTGTGTGTTGTTTGTGTTGTGTATTGTGTGTTGTGTATTGTGTGGTGTGTATTGTGTGTTGCGTGTTGTGTATTGCGTGTTCTGTATTGTGTGTTGTGAATTGTGTGTTTTGTGTTGTGTGTGGTGTGTTGTTTGTGTTGTCTATTGTGTTCTGTGTGTTGTTGTGTATTGTGTATTGTGTGTGGTGTGGTATGCATTGTGTATTGTGTGTGGTATGTTGTGTGTGTATTGTGTGTTGTGCATTGAGGAAGCTCCTTGATATAACTGCAGAATAACTGTACTGTGTTTATTGGTGTAATATTGGTTATTTATTAAGTGTGTTATTGTTTCAATATTTAAGATTCTGCATCATCTTAGAATAACATTGTTTCTACCAATATTCATGTGTGTGTATTATTGCAGTGTGTGATTAAGAATACAGTGTGTGTGTATTATTGCAGTGTGTGATTAGGAATACAGTGTGTGTGTATTATTGCAGTGTGTGTTTAGGAATACAGTGTGTGATTAGGAATACAGTGTGTGTGTATTAATGCAGTGTGTGATTAGGAATACAGTGTGTGATTAGGAATACAGTGTGTGTGTATTATTGCAGTGTGTGATTAGGAATACAGTGTGTGTGTATTATTGCAGTGTGTGTTTAGGAAAACAGTGTGTGTGTGTGTGTGTGTATTATTGCAGTGTGTGTTTAGGAATACAGTGTGTGTGGATTAATGCAGTGTGTGATTAGGAATACAGTGTGTGATTAGGAATACAGTGTGTGTGTATTAATGCAGTGTGTGATTAGGAATACAGTGTGTGATTAGGAATACAGTGTGTGTGTATTAATGCAGTGTGTGATTAGGAATACAGTGTGTGTGTATTATTGCAGTGTGTGATTAGGAATACAGTGTGTGTGTATTAATGCAGTGTGTGATTAGGAATACAGTGTGTGTGTATTAATGCAGTGTGTGATTAGGAATACAGGGGTGTGTGTGTGTGTGTGTTATTGCAGTGTGTGATTAGGAATACAGTGTGTGTTTAGGAATACAGTGTGTGTTTGGGAATGCACTGTGTAATTAGGAATACAGTGTGTGATTAGGAATACAGTGTGTGTTTATTATTGCAGTGTGTGATTAGGAATACAGTGTGTGTGTGTGTTATTGCAGTGTGTGATTAGGAATACAGTGTGTGTGTAATAAACAGTGTGTGATTAGGAATACAGTGTGTGTTTAGGAATGCACTGTGTAATTAGGAATACAGTGTGTGATTAGGAATACAGTGTGTGTATATTATCGCAGTGTGTGATTAGGAATACAGTGTGTGTGTATTATTGCAGTGTGTGATTAGGAATACAGTGTGTGTTTATTATTGCAGTGTGTGATTAGGAATACAGTGTGTGTGTATTATTGCAGTGTGTGATTAGGAATACAGTGTGTGATTAGGAATACAGTGTATGTTTATTATTGCAGTGTGTGATTAGGAATAGAATGTGTGTGTATTAATGAAGTGTGTGTTTAGGAATACAGTGTGTGTGTATTAATGCAGCATGTGATTAGGAATACAGTGTGTGTATATTATTGCAGTGTGTGATTAGGAATAGAATATGTGTGTGTATTAATGAAGTGTGTGATTAGGAATACAGTGTGTGATTAGGAATACAGTGCGTGTGTATTATTGCAGTGTGTGTTTAGGAATACAGTGTGTGTGTATTAATGCAGCATGTGATTAGGAATACAGTGTGTGTTTAGGAATACAGTGTGTGTGTATTATTGCAGTGTGTGATTAGGAATACAGTGTGTGTGTATTATTGCAGTGTGTGATTAGGAATACAGTGTATGTTTATTATTGCAGTGTGTGATTAGGAATAGAATGTGTGTGTGTATTAATGAAGTGTGTGATTAGGAATACAGTGTGTGATTAGGAATACAGTGCGTGTGTATTATTGCAGTGTGTGTTTAGGAATACAGTGTGTGTGTATTAATGCAGCATGTGATTAGGAATACAGTGTGTGTATATTATTGCAGTGTGTGATTAGGAATAGAATGTGTGTGTGTGTATTAATGAAGTGTGTGATTAGGAATACAGTGCGTGTGTATTATTGCAGTGTGTGTTTAGGAATACAGTGTGTGTGTATTAATGCAGCATGTGATTAGGAATACAGTGTGTGTTTAGGAATACAGTGTGTGTATATTATTGCAGTGTGTGATTAGGAATAGAATGTGTGTGTGTATTAATGAAGTGTGTGATTAGGAATACAGTGTGTGATTAGGAATGCAGTGTGTGTGTATTATTGCAGTGTGTGATTAGGAATACAGTGTGTGATTAGGAATACAGTGTGTGTATAAAATGCAGTGCTTGATTAGGAATACAGTGTGTGATTAAGAATACAGTGTGTGTGTTTTATTGCAGTGTGTGATTTGGAATACAGTGTTTGTGTATTAATGCAGTGTGTGATTAGGAATACAGTGTGTGATAGGAATACAGTGTGTGTGTTTTATTGCAGTGTGTGATTTGGAATACAGTGTTTGTGTATAATGCAGTGTGTGATTAGGAATACAGTGTGTGTATTAAAATGCAGTGTGTGATTAGGAATACAGTGTGTGTTTAGGAATACAGTGTGTGTATATTATTGCAGTGTGTGATTAGGAATAGAAGGTGTGTGTGTGTATTAATGAAGTGTGTGATTAGGAATACAGTGTGTGATTAGGAATCAGTGTGTGTGTTTATTGCAGTGTGTGATTGGAATACAGTGTGTGATTAATGGTGTGTGTATTATTGCAGTGTGTGATTAGGAATACAGTGTGTGATTAGGAATACAGTGTGTGTGTATTATTGCAGTGTGTGATTAGGAATACAGTGTGTGATTAGGAATACAGTGTGTGTGTTTTATTGCAGTGTGTGATTTGGAATACAGTGTTTTGTATTTTGTGTATGTAGTTGTGATTAGCCAGTGTGTTTAATTGCATTATTGGATGTTTTGTATACAGTGTGTGATTAGGAATACAGTGCGTGTGTTATTGCAGTGTGTGATTAGGAATACAGTGTGTGTGTATTAAGCAGCTTGTGATTAGGAATACAGAGTGTATTTATGTTACGGGCGGCAGGTCCCAGGTTGGACCACTAGGGGGGGTTGCTAACAGGGATTGGTTTTGTTCACGTTTTGTTTGTCATGTGCTTGTGTTAGCCCCGCCTTGTTCCTAATGTGTCCTATTGATGTTCACCTGTTCCTAATGTGTCCCTTGATTATGTTTGATATATATAGTGGTCTTTTGCCAGGGTTCGGGGCTAGTCCTCGTCAATCTGTAGTGTCTACGTGTGGTGTTGGTCTCGTGTTTCTGTTTGTATGTTTTTAAGTTAAATAAATCCCTGTCTTCGTCCATCTTCACACTGGGTCTGTTTTCCTTATGTTTTGGATCCTGGAATCGTGACAGAAGGACTAGCCGCAACCGTACAGACCCAGCGCGTTAGCTCATGTGAGGAGTTTATTTTTTTCCATTTCTGGTTTTATTGTTTTGCACGATTTTGGTTTTTGTTCCGGCTCTCGCTCCGCTCATGTTCCCGTGGGGGCGTCGACTCACCAGCTGGTTTTCCGTGAGGGACGCTGCTCCACTTCCTGGTTAACGGAGAGAGTTCGGTTTGGATTTTTTTTGTTTTTGGAAATTTTGTGTCTTCGCCAGCTCTCGCGCCGCTCATGTTCCTGTGGGGGTGTCGCCTCACCAGCTGGTTTTCCGTGAGGGACACTGCTCCACTTCCTGGTTAATGGAGGAGAGTTCTGGTTGGATTTTTTTGTTTTTTGGGAATTTTGTGTTTTCGCCGGCTCTCGCTCTGCTCATGTTCCTGTGGGGGCGTTGCCCCACCATCTGGTTTTCCGTGGGGAACGCGGCCCCCCTTCTCGTTAACGGAGGAGAGTTCTGGCCAGGATTTTTTGGATCTTGGGGGGTTTTTTTTGTCGTCCAACCCTCGCTCCACTCTTGCTTCGGTGAGGGACGTCGCTCCGCCAGCTGGGTTTTTCGTGGATGACGTCACCTCACTTCTCGTCACTGGAGGAGGTTACTGGCAGTATCTGGCTCCCGCCCGCCCGCCCCTTGGGGAGTTTCCGGCATCAGCGGGACAGGGGTCGTCACTCGGCGCTGTCATTCGTCCTTGGAAGTCGCTCGGCGTTGCAGCTCAGCGGTGGACGTCACTCGGCGCTGCGACTCGGCAGTGGACGTTGCTCGGCCCTGTGGTTCAGCAGTGGACGTCGCTCGGCTCTGCTGCTCGGCTGTGGTCATCGCTCGGCGCCTCCGATCGGTGGTGGACGTCGCGTGGGGCCCTCTGGCCTTGCCGTCGGGCCCCATGCTCCCCCCACCTGTCTTGCTCCTGCTCCTCGCTCCCCCCACTTGCCTCGCCTTGATCCTCGCTCCCCCCACTTGCCTCGCCTTTGGTCCTCGCTTCCCCCCACTTGCCTCGCCTTTGCTCCTCGCCCCCCCCCCCATTTGTCTCGCCATGCTTCTCGCTCCCCCCATTGACCTCTCTATGCTCCTTGCTCCTTTCCAGGACCCATTGTTTGTCCAGACTCTCGGGGAGGGTTATAGTTTGGCGCGTCGGGAGCCGTGCCGTAGAGAGGGGGGAGATGTTACGGGCGGCAGGTCCCATGTTGGACCACTAGGGGGGGTTGCTAACAGGGATTGGTTTTGTTTGTTTTGTTTGTCATGTGCTTGTGTTAGCCCCGCCTTGTTCCTAATGTGTCCTTATTGATGTTCACCTGTTCCTAATGTGTCCCTTGATTATGTTTGATATATATAGTGGCCTTTTGCCAGGGTTCGGGGCTAGTCCTCGTCAATCTGTAGTGTCTATGTGTGGTGTTGGTCTCGTGTTCCTGTTTGTATGTTTTTAAGTTAAATAAATCCCTGTCTTCGTCCATCTTTGCGCTGGGTCTGTTTTCCTTATGTTTTGGATCCTGGAATCGTGACAGTTTAGGAATACAGTGTGTGATTAGGAATACAGTGCGTGATTTGGAATACAGTTTGTGATTTGGAATACAGTGTGTGTGTATTATTGCAGTGTGTGTTTAGGAATACAGTGTGTGATTAGGAATACAGTGTGTGTGTATTAATGCAGTGTGTGATTAGGAATACAGTGTGTGTTTAGGAATACAGTGTGTGATTAGGAATAAAGTGTGTGTGTATTATTCCAGTGTGTGATTAGGAATACAGTGTGTGTAATAAGCAGTGTGTGATTAGGAATACAGTGTGTGTTTAGGAATGCACTGCATAATTGGGAATACAGTGTGTGATTAGGAATACAGTGTGTGTTTATTATTGCACTGTGTGATTTGGAATACAGTGTTTGTGTATTAATGCAGTGTGTGATTAGGAATACAGTGTGAGATTAGGAATACAGTGCGTGTGTGTTATTGCAGTGTGTGATTAGGAATACAGTGTTTGTGTATTAAGCAGTGTGTGATTAGGAATACAGAGTGTGTTTAGGAATACAGTGTGTGATTAAAAATACAGTGTGTGATTAGTAATACAGTGTGTGATTTGGAATACAGTGTGTGATTTGGAATACAGTATGTAATTAGGAATAAAGTGCGTGTGTATTATTGCAGTGTTTGTTTAGGAATACAGTGTGTGTGTATTAATGCAGTGTGTGATTAGGAATAGAATGTATGTGTATTAAGCAGTGTGTGATTAGGAATACAGAGTGTGTTTAGGAATACAGTGTGTGATTAGGAATAAAGTGTGTATGTATTATTCCAGTGTGTGATTAGGAATAAAGTGTGTGTAATAAGCAGTGTGTGACTAGGAATACAGTGTGTGTTTAGGAATGCACTGCATAATTGGGAATACAGTGTGTGATTAGGAATACGGTGTGTGTTTATTATTGCAGTGTGTGATTTGGAATACAGTGTTTGTGTATTAATGCAGTGTGTGATTAGGAATACAGTGTGAGATTAGGAATACAGTGCGTGTGTGTTATTGCAGTGTGTGATTAGGAATACAGTGTGTGTGTGTATTAAGCAGTGTGTGATTAGGAATACAGTGCGTGATTAAAAATAGTGTGTGATTAGGAATACAGTGTGTGATTTGGAATACAGTGTGTGTGTATTAATGCAGTGTGTGATTAGGAATACAGTGTGTGATTTGGAATACAGTGTGTGATTTGGAATACAGTATGTGATTAGGAATAAAGTCCGTGTGTATTATTGCAGTGTGTGATTCGGAATACAGTGTGTGTGTATTATTGCAGTGTGTGATTAGGAATAGAATGTGTGTGTATTAATGAAGTGTGTGATTAGGAATACAGTGTGTGTGCATTATTGCAGTGTGTGATTATGAATACAGTGTGTGTTTAGGAATTCAATGTGTGTGTATAAACGCAGTGTTTGATTAGGAATACAGTGTGTGATTAGGAATACAGTATGTGTGTATTAATGTAGTGTGTGATTAGGAATACAGTGTGTGATTAGGAATACAGTGTGTGATTAGGAATACAGTATGTCTGTATTATTGCAGTGTGTGATTATGAATACAGTGTGGGATTAGGAATACAGTGTGTGTGTATTATTGCAGTGTGTGATTTGGAATACAGTGTGTGCGTATTAATGCAGTGTCTGATTAGGAATACAGTGTGTTTATTATCGCAGTGTGTGATTAGGAATACAGTGTGTGTGTATTATTGCAGTGTGTGATTAGGAATACAGTGTGTGTTTATTATCGCAGTGTGTGATTAGGAATACATTGTGTGTGTATTATTGCAGTGTGTGATTAGGAATACAGTGTGTGTGTATTATTGCAGTGTGTGATTAGGAATACAGTGTGTGTTTATTATCGCAGTGTGTGATTAGGAATACATTGTGTGTGTATTATTGCAGTGTGTGATTAGGAATACAGTGTGTGTGTATTATCGCAGTGTGTGTTTGGGAATACAGTGTGTGTGTATTATTGCAGTGTGTGATTAGGAATACAGTGTGTGTTTATTATCGCAGTGTGTGATTAGGAATACAGTGTGTGTGTATTATTGCAGTGTGTGATTAGGAATACAGTGTGTGTTAGGAATACAGTGTGTGTATATTATCGCAGTGTGTGATTAGGAATACAGTGCGTGTGTATTATTGCAGTGTGTGATTAGGAATACAGTGTGTGTTTATTATCGCAGTGTGTGATTAGGAATACAGTGTGTGTATTATTGCAGTGTGTGATTAGGAATACAGTGTGTGATTAGGAATACAGTGTGTGTGCATTATTGCAGTGTGTGATTAGGAATACAGTGTGTGTATTATTGCAGTTTGTGATTAGGAATAAAGTGTGTGTGTATTATTGCAGTGTGTGATTAGGAATACAGTCTGTGATTAGGAATACAGTGTGTGTGCATTATTGCAGTGTGTGATTAGGAATACAGTGTGTGTATATTATCGCAGTGTGTGATTAGGAATACAGTGTGTGTGTATTATTGCAGTTTGTGATTAGGAATACAGTGTGTGTGTATTATTGCAGTGTGTGATTAGGAATACAGTCTGTGATTAGGAATACAGTGTGTGTGCGTTATTGCAGTGTGTGATTAGGAATACAGTGTGTGATTAGGAATACAGTGTGTGTTGTAAATAGTAAAGTCTGTGTTATTTGTTTAAAGCCTATTGACGTTAGGAATATAAGCTGGTCTTTTATAATCACACACACTGGTGTTTTATTATCACACACACTGGATTTTATAATCACACACACTGTGTGTGTGTGTGTGTGTGTGTGTGTGTGTGCGTGTGTGCATGCGTGCGTTTGTGTATTTTGGTTATATCAGATCTTCCACATGACGTATGACCTGGCTAGTGCGATGGTGCGGATCGTTAATCTCATCGGGATGATGTTGTTGCTGTGTCACTGGGATGGCTGTCTGCAGTTCCTGGTCCCCATGCTGCAGGACTTCCCTCCTGATTGTTGGGTCTACAAGAACAACATGGTGGTGCGTGTGTCTCTATTAATTGTTTTGTATGTGGACAATAAATGAAAGAATAACTTTAACATTAAATATTTATTTAGTCTGAAATAACTCTCTCTTTTTCACACACACACCCACACACACCCACACACACACACACACACACACACACACACGCACGAGACAATGTTGTTGCTGATTCATGCCAGGGCAGGGTTTCCACCATAGATTGCCATAGAAACGGTTGCCAGGTATGAGAAATTCTCAGACATACAAAAACAGAGAGAGAGAGTTAGAGGCAGAAAGAGAGTTAGAGAGAGAGAGTGAGAGAGTTAGAGAGGGTTAGAGAGAGAGAGAGAGAGAGAGAGAGAGAGAGAGAATTGTCTAATAGATTACATAGTGAATGGTTAGCTGACAGTTAGCTGATAATTTGATTAGCCATCTCCTAATTAAATATTCTACTCTATTTCAACTGACTGTTATTGATACTCATGACTTTTTCTGTTTCTTTCTTTCTCTCTCTATCTCTCTCTCATTCTGTCTCTTTCTATCTCACACTCTTCCTTTATTTTTCTTCACTTCTCACTGTGCAGAACGACTCGTGGGGTGTGCAGTACTCATATGCTCTGTTTAAGGCAATGAGTCACATGCTGTGTATTGGCTATGGTGCTCAGGCTCCGGAGGGAATGACTGATGTTTGGCTAACAATGCTGAGCATGATTGTGGGAGCGACATGTTACGCCATGTTCATCGGCCATGCCACTGCCCTTATTCAGTCACTGGACTCCTCACGGAGACAGTATCAGGAAAAGGTATCAGAAAAAGAAGCCACATTTGGGTTATAATTTCAAATGGGTAGATGAAAGAAACTAAACATGTTTGGATATGAAAGACAAATATTTTGTGGAAAGAGAAATGGTACTTGATAGAACAAATGATGAACAAGTGATGAACAATTGGAAGGATAAATTAATCAACAATAGATAGATGGATGGGCAGGTTGAGGATTAGATAAATTGATTGAAAAACAAACATTTAGATGGATGGATGGATGGATGGATGGATGGATGAATGGATGGACATATGGATATATGGATGGATATATGAATAGATGGAAGGATGGATGGATATGTGGATATATGGATGGATGGATGGACAGATGTCTGCTTGAATGACTGGTGGTGCAAAAGTGGGTTAATGGATAAAAGAATATACATTTTATTTGTGTTTTATTTCACTGTTGTTTGGATTAGCTGAGACGATGTACAGCACTTCGGCTAATACTTGTCTTTTAAATAAATATAGGTAACTATAGTAGGTATAGGTATTAGGTACCATTTTATCAGGTATATAGCTATAGCTGAATAGATAGATTGCCATGTCCAGTTTTATCTGGAAAGGGCTGGTGTGAGTTCACATTTTCATTCCAATCAGCAGAAACAACACCAGAGTCTACTGAGAAGCAAGATGGATCTCATTCGTTGGAATGAAAACCTGCACTCACAATGGCCCATTCTGGATAAGATTAAACACCTCTGGAAAAAAATCAGGGATCATAGCTAAGTGGGTGGACAGTGTTGCATCGATGTGGAGATAGATGGTTAGAGGAATAGATGGTTGTAGAGCTGGATGAAAGGGAAAGTGGGGGATGGATGGAGTAATGCATGTGAGGAAGGTTAGAGTGATGGGTGTTGGGATAGATGGAGGAATTGACAGAGGAGTTGATGGAGTTGATGGAGGGGTGGAGGTGGCAGTGGATGGAGGGGTGGAGAATTTTTGGTTCTCAGTCACAGAGAGGAAGTTTACTGAATATTGGTTAATGCTAAATAATGAGTAATTCCAGAAGGTCCAATAATGACCCATTCTTTTACATTTGGACTGAAAAATCTGTTGTGTGTGTGTGTGTGTGTGTGTGTGTGTGTGTGTTACAGTATAAGCAGGTGGAGCAGTACATGTCCTTCCATAAACTTCCAGCTGATGTGAGACAGAAGATCCACGAGTATTATGAGCATCGTTATCAGGGTAAAATGTTTGACGAGGAAAACATCTTGGGGGAGCTGAGTGACCCACTAAAGGAGGTCTCTGTCTCTGTCTCACTCTCTCTCTCTCTCTCTCTCTCTCTCACTCTTTCTTTCTTTCTCTCACTCACTGTCTCTCTCTCTCTCACTCTCACTCATTGTCTCTCTCTCTTTCTCTCACTATCACTCTGTCTCTCTCTCTCTCTCTCTCTCTCTCTCTCTCTCACACACACACACACACACACACAGTGCTAAGTGATACTTTCTGAAGAATAAGTTGTTTTTTCTTTATAAACAGGAAATTGTGAGCTTTAACTGCCGCTGTTTGGTGGCTAACATGCCTCTGTTTGCTAACGCGGATCCAAACTTCGTGACTGCCGTCCTCACTAAGCTGCGGTTTGAAGTATTTCAGCCTGGAGACTTTATCATTCGTGAGGGGACAGTCGGACGAAAGATGTACTTTATTCAGCACGGCCGAGTAAGCGTCCTCACCAGGGGAAACAAGGAGACCAAACTCAGTGACGGATCATATTTTGGAGGTGAACACAGAATTCTGAGATAACTGACTGCTACTAGAGAGTCAGAGATTTTAAATAAATCATGTTTAATTACACATTCGTCTAGATAGATAGATAGATAGATAGATAGTTAGATAGATTTGATAGATAGATAGATAGATAGATAGATAGATAGATAGATAGATAGATAGATGAATGGATGAATGGATGAAAGGATAAATCAACAAAAAACAAAAGCATAGGTAGAAAACTTGTACAGATGAATATATGGATGATTCGCTGGATGGACACAAAAATGGAAAGATGTAGAGATGGATGTTTGAGCAGATGTTATGTATTGTTATGACTGTGTGTGTGTGTGTGTGTGTGTGTCTGTTATAGAGATCTGTCTGTTGACCCGTGGCAGGAGGACAGCCAGCGTGAGAGCTGATACATACTGCCGCCTTTACTCTCTGAGTGTGGACAGTTTTAACGAGGTTCTAGAGGAACACCCGATGATGAGACGAGCATTTGAAACAGTCGCAGCTGACCGACTAAACCGCATCGGTAAATTTTATTTTATGTAATATGCTAAAATGATAAAAACATGAGTTATCATTGTGCATTTTATTATTTATTTATATTAGTTTACTATCATATCGTACATCATACCTCATTGTTACAGCTTCATGTCATACTTGTTATCTGCAATTCTCTCAGGAAGTGTTTCATACCTGGGGAAGAGACACTGTCCTGCACACTGAGACTGAATACAGCTAGTCAAATATCTAATGCCTAAAATCAAATTTTTTTAATCTGATTTCCAAAATGTTTAATTTATGAAAAATGGTTAAAATATCAGTTTTCTTATAAATTCCAATGTAGAGTGGTGCATTTGGGGAGTTCTGTGCCATGGTATACATCAGGATTCCTCAGATCTTGCCCTGGAGGGCCAGTGCACTGCGGAGTTTAGCTCCAACCCTGATTCAACTCGACCTATGACTTTCTAATGGTCCTGAAGACACTGATTATCATTCACAGGTGTGTTTGATTATGGTTAGAGCTAAACTCTGCAGGAAAGTGGATTTCATGGGCCAGATTTGGGGATCCCTGGTATACATCATACATGATTTTTATGCCTGTCAAGTTTTGTTTTTGCATCCACTGTAAAGCTTTTTGTGATGCATTTTAAGGTATGAAAGATGGTTTAGACCATCTTTCATCATTTATATATTTTTATTATTATTATTGTGTTATTATTAATAATAATAAAATTTCCATTTGTGTACACTAGGTAAGAAGAATTCGATCCTCTTGCGAAAAACATCTCAGGGTGGTTCTGTGGCAAGCAGCACTCTGGGCCGTGGGGGTGGGCCTGGGCCTGGGCCTGGGGGTGGGCCTGGGGGTGGAGCCAGCAGTAGCCGTGGATGTGCTGGATCCTGTGACAGCATTTTAGTGCAGCAGATTGTCAAACACGACAGCATGCCAGCCATGCAGGACGTTGCTACTGGTAACTGGATTGGGGGTGCAGGAGGGACTGTGGCCGGGGGAGTGTCCTCACACCCACGGCCAGTCATTTGGGCTCCGTTAGTCCACGCCCCCTTACATACTGCAGCAGCTGCCTCGAATGTTGCCATAACTCTTCTCCAGCAGCAACAGCAACAACAGCAGAGCATGTTTCTCCCCTCACCACTCTCGATTTATCCCACTCTACCTGTTTGCCCCTCCCCAGTTCCTATTTGCCCCTCCCCGTCCTCTTGCCCCCTTTCACCTCCACGAGCCCCTATTCTTCCACCTCGCCAGTCCCTCAGTACTATCATAAACCCCCGTGGAGGCCAGGCTTCCAATACTTCAACTCCTTCTCCTTCTGCAGTGGGGCCACCGATTATCGGTGGAGCAGGAGTCACAAAAACACCTTGCACTCCCATGTCATCAGTACCTGCCCCTTTGCAGGCCAGCAGGACGCTGCACAACAACTTCCGCCTTCATTCAGAGCCAAGTGTTATGGTAGGAGGAGGAGCTAATACATTACCCTTCCAGAAAGCCATGTCCCATTCTACTGGAGCTAAAGAAGCTCTGATGCGTCATGTTGGAGGTGGGAGCACTCAGGGCCTCCCCTCATTGGGTCGACTGACCCAGGAAGCCCGTCTGCTTTCTGCCTCTCAGCCCACCCTTCTCCATCGTGGTTGGCCACATCCTCCTCTCCACAGGAAAGCTTCTGGGGGCAACTTACTTCCTGCTCCTTTTGTGATGTCGCAGGCTCCAATTGTGTTAGGGGGTAGTGCAGGAGTGCTCAGCTCTCACAATCCACAGGTGCAGAAAACATCTGCACAGACATCTTTACCCCTCCCATCTCTGGTCACACACGTGCAATCAGCTGCAAAGGCAATTCCCCCTCCCACCAGCTCCTCCCCTGCAAAAACACATGCTTCCTACTCCTCAGCTCATGTCGCTCCTGCCTCAGGTCCTGCATCTTCTGCCCCACTGATACCTCAAACCCAGCATCCAAAACCCACCCCTACACGGTCCTCACCTTCCCCTACTTTCTCCACTTTGGATATGACCTCGTATTCTAACCCCGCCCCATTGGTGCCACCCCAAACTCAGAATAGTAAGTCCTCACCCACTTCGTCTTCTCAGCCTCAGAGTCCTCGTTCAAAACTTTCCCAGACTCCTCCTCCACCTTCTCCATTATCCTTCACTCCATCTACAACTCCATCACACACCCGTACCCCAACACCCATTCACACACCTGCTCCAACACCTACACACACTCAAGCTCTACCCCCAATCCCAGTTCCCACTCAAACCAGAACAAACACAGCAGCTCAGACTCCAACAAGCTCAACAATCCAGACCCAATTAACAAATCAGGGTCAAACCCTAACTTGTGTTTCACTTCCTTCCCAAACTGGAACGTCTGTGCAGATTCCAAATGTACTTTCTCCTGCCCGCACTCCACCCACCCAAAGCCCAGTTCAAATCCAGCCACAAACTCAAACTTCCACCATGGCCCAAACTTTAACCCAAATTACACCTCAGACTCAACCATCTGTTTCCGCTGTGTCCCAAACTTCAGCCAGGGGTATACCACCAACTCCAATTAAAATCATGCAAATGTCCACTCAAGAAAATACAGCCAGGTCTCCACTTACTCAAAGCCCGACCCAAGTGCTGATGCAAACCCAAACTGCAATTTCCAGTATGACTCAAACCCTGAGTTCTCTTCAAACTCCATCCTCAGCACAAACTCAGAGTTCTACTAAAATTCCAATCATTGCTCAAACTCAGAGTTTTACTGACACTACATGCCAAAATCCAACTCCAGCCCAAACCCAAAACGCAAGCCCAGTTCCAAAACAAACTCCATCTTCATCTCTTCCATCCCTATCGCAAAAATCTTCCTCTTCAACACTTCAAATCCCCAAAGCATCCCGAACTCCATCACCAGTTCAACCCATTCAGCCTCCATCCAGCCTCCAAACCTCTTCCACCCTCTGCCCTTCCTCTCTATCATCTCCTGCACCTTATTCTAACCCACCTTCAGTTTCACCAGGACTTGCCAAATCCACCACAACCTCAGATTTAGGAGCTTCAAACACTGCTTCCTTCATGACCTCCAAGTCGGGAAAATCAGACACAGCTGCACTAACATCACAGAAGGAGTCTGATGTACCAAGTCACAAGCTTCCCGCTAACATCTAAAGGGTCATAGGTCATCACAGCAGGTGAAAGGAGGTGATAATGTGTTTGTGATTGTAAGAAGCAGGTTAGGGAGCAGAGCTGGAAAAGCTATATGCCATTCATTTCTCTGTTCACGAAGAACACACTACCCAGAGTCTTAAAAAGAAAGTGAACATTTAGTAAAGAATGTAAATACAATAGTTCAGCAGCTGTAGTGATTGAGAGAACATCAACGTATCAAGAACCAATGTTTAATGCATTAAAAAATAAATGAAACTGAAACTGTATAACATCTTACACACTGCAAAACTAGACAGTAAACAAGTTTCCAGCTCTGTCCCTTTCAGTCACCTTTTATTCACCAAAGTGTAATATCATGTAAATAATAATACAAGTATAATGATTATTAATATAAATAGGCAAAAATTATTTCTGTACTAATTAGGAGCAATCCACTCATAATGTCTTGTCTCAGGTGTTTGGTGTTAGTTTGAGTCAGTGCAGCTCTAGTGTTCTTGTACGTACACACACACACACTGCTGTGATTACTGTGTGTTTTTGGTGTGCAGTGATGTAGTTCCTTACAGCTCTGTAAATATTACAGCTTCTTTGTCGGTCTGTGAAACACAATGACACCTGTATACTTCCCCTCACTTCCTTCTCCTCACTTCCTTCTCCTCACTTCCTTCTCCTCACTTCCTTCCCTTCACT
>JAUCMX010000003.1:33766369-33771369 GCA_033459395.1 Hemibagrus guttatus
CACACAACTCTCCAGATTTACACCTTCACCTAAAAGTTAAGCTTATTTAAGAAAGGCTTGACTAAACAAGCTAAGCTATTAGTCTCACACAGGGCTATTTCTAGAGCTTTAAGGTATCAGGAGTTCTCAGAGGCTTCACTTTAATCATATCAAAACCCTTATGAGTGAATACAATAAGTTAATATTAAGAAGCAACTAATATTAGAAATGTTAATTGTTGATTTGATTTGTTGTGAATTTTCTGTATTTTAAATAATACTGCGATTCACCTTCAGATAATTCACATTTAAATAACTAATGCAGTGTTCTGCATTATACTTTTACACCTGAAACTACGTCTGAAAAAGTGGAACGAGCAGCTACTACCATAACAATCGCTAGCTTTCATAAAGGTACTGCATTAAAATGACTTTATTTCAGTACAGAAATTTCAGTGCATCACATTTAACAATGGTTAATTGTGGCTTATTACACCGAATGGAAGCTGCTGAACAGAAAATGATATATGGTTTGATAGAGTTTATCTCAAAAAATTTTACAGCTAGCTTCTATACTAGTTAGCCAGGCAATGTTAGCAGTCTGTACAAGCTGGTAGACTCAGATTTAGCTGATGTAAGATCACATCAACAGTACAGTGATGCTGTGAGGACAGCAAAATGAACACAGTCTCATAAGATGGTTTGAGAGCACTTCAGTGTGCACAGCAAATCTGCTCTCTTCTAGAATATCTGACCTGAAGCCGAGTTAAAAATGTGCTCAAATTAATAAACACAGTGTCTGTGCTTGAGAATTTAGATAATTAATTTTAATCTAAAATGCCCAACTTCCATTCCTTCTTTCTGAGGGACCTTACAGTAGAGATGTGCATGCTGGTGTAGTTTGAAAGGAAGAGCTCTGTATAACAGTTATAATGTGGTGCATGGGATCCACATTCACTTAAGCTCTTCACAAGTGCAGATGATTCTCCTTTTATTAAATGTTTACTCAGGTTCTCCATGAAAGATCACTGTGACCAGTGTGCTCTCTCTTAGTTCTGTGTCCGAAGACTGACACATGTGATGCACTACCTTAGAAAGGCATTTAATGAAAAATAAACTAATATATACAAATAATTACAAAACAAAGGTAGGGGCTGGACACAAAATACCAGGGGCTTAAGCCTCCAAATCTGCCCTGTAGTGATGCCCCTAGAAGCATCCTGAACACTTATTTGGAGACTGCTACAAAACTGTCAGGCATTGTAGGAAAAATGTCACAATCAATGAGTTGTTCATATATTTAATGTGAAATTGTTCTGGGAGTGTGGAGTGAATAAGGTAAGGGTGATATGGCAGTTTGGACACTTGCTGCTGCATTCTGGAATAACTTCTAAAGGCATTAGCTAGTTTTTCTACGAGATGAAACAGAAAGACCATCTACAGTTCCTCTGTAATCAGAAAGCTTACTTCTAGCTGCATGTGGTCCTAGTATGAGCACCTCTGTCTGTCAGAGTTAAGCAGGAGGAAATTAGTGACCAGCCACTGTCTAATGGACCTTAATACATTTATACATTCTTAAATTTTTGCACCAAGGGGTAGCATATATAAGGAGAAAAGCAGTGGGCCTAAGACAGAACCTTGTGGAACACCAAACATAACCTTAGTATGCATAGAGAAGTCACCATCTAGATCTACGAACTGATAACGGTCAGTCAGATAAGACCTGAGCCAGGAGAGAGCTGTTCCTTTAACACTAACAACATGTTCTAGCCTATCAAGTAGAATAGTGTGGTCAATGGTGTTAAAAGCTGCACTGAGATCGAGTAACACCAGTATGGAGACACAACCCTGATCAGAGGTCAGTAACAGGTCATTTACCAGTTTAACCAGTGCTGTCTCTGTGCTATGATGAGCCCTAAATCCTGACTGATACATTTCATGAATGTTATTCCTATGTAGGTCTGAACATAACTGCTGTGCTACAGCCTCTTCTAAGGGAGGGGGCAATGATAAATAAATCCTCAGACTGAACCCAGACTGATTTAGTTCTACGATATAATTTTAGTTTAATGACTTTAGTTTCATCTCGTCATAAACGTTATTTTTTTATGACTGACAGAAAGACAAGAGGAAAAAAGGGAGAAACAGGAAATTGATGCAGATCAGTTAGTTTGCAACATCTCACAAAAACTGAGACCCTCCCTTATAGGGTAAAAACACGATGCATACACACACACACCCCACACACACACACAAAACACAAAAGTCCTACATTTTCTTCTCAAGTTCCCACAGAGGCGAAAGTGCTGAGCAGATACTGATACTTAAGATGAAATGCTAAAACCACACACTCACAAACTCCTACACACACACACACACACACACACACACACACACACACACACACACACACAGGTGCACTCCTACACAGACAGTCTTTACTGGCACACATGTTGTGACATACGATTGTGTGATTCAGTGGTGCAATCCCTGTACACACACACACACACACACACACTACTGAATTCTGCACCACATTGTCCCACATACTGGAATTCTGTTAATGCTCAAATTATGACCGATTATAACAGATCAAGATAAAAATCACATTTAAACTTTTACTTTGAAAAATGTTTTATTTTAATTAAGTTACGCTTTCTCACTGTGTATATAAATAAAATAAGGCCACATGTATAATATATGTAGATGTTATTTTATTTTATTTTTTTATTTCATTTAGACACTGGTCTAAAAGGTCCAGCCAAACATGTCTCACACTCTGTTTTAACGAATTTTAGTGACTGTTTATTTGTTGACTTTTTGGTGCAGTGTTGTGAGATGTTAATGTCATAAAATAAAAAAATTCTAATTCCATAAAAAACTGTTAATATATTTATAGAATGTTCATTTCATCACAATTGATATAAACTCTAGTCTGTTACAGAAAGGGAGTTATTATTACAGAAGAGAGATTATTAAGAAGTGTGTGTTCCGTGTTGAAGTGTAAAATGGCGTCAGTACGAGATGATATGTCACATGTTTTCCCTTCACATGGCATAAATATACACACACACACACACACACCCCACCATCACCACCACCACCACCAAGCTGCAGAATTTAATTCATTATAACACACGTGTTCTTCATTAACTTGCTAACTCAGCCTCGTCTTTTGGACTGTATTTAGCGAACCAGGAATATTTATCCTAGTTAGGGTTAGCTTTCAGCAGAGTTCTGGACACAGCTGGGATTAGATTTTTGATTTAGGAATGATTGATTTAAATCTGTGTAGGATTTTTGTTTGTATTAAACACAGAAACACAGAAAACACACACACACACACACACACCTGTGCACACATGCTGCAGCTTCCTGTCTCTCTCCCACTCTCACCCCCAGTTCTTTGTCTTTGCAGTTTCTTTCCCCTTTTTTTCATCCCCTCTAACCACGCTTTCCTGTCTCTCTCTCTCTCTCTCTCTCTCCTCTCTCTCTCTCTCCTCTCTCCTCTCTCTCTCTCTCTCTATCTCTATCTCTATATATATATATATCTATATATATATATCTCTGTCTGTCTGTCTGTGTGTGTGTGTGTGTGTGTGTGTGTGTGTGTATATATATACATCTCTCTATCTTTCTGTGTCTCTCCCACTCATCCCACCTCTGTGTGTTTTCTAAGAACTTGTCTGTATTTAGAATAAGAGAAGTGAAGCACTGTTCTGTTTTTAGGATTTTTTCCTCAAATCTCAGACCTGAGATTTCAATCTCTCTATCTCTCTCTCTCTCTCTCTCTCTCTCTCTCTCTCTCTCCCCTCTCTCTCTCAATCTCTCTCTCTGTCTCTCTCTCAATCTCTCTCTCTCTCTCTGTGTCTCTCAATCTCTCTCTCTCTCTCTCAATCTCTCTCTCTCTCTCTCTCTCTCTCTCTCTCTCTCTCTCTCTCTCTCTCTTCTCTAGGTCCCATCTCTTCTGTCTTGTCTCTGTGTTTAAACCCACTCTTTCCACATCACTTGTCTGCTCCTCACACTTGTACTCTTTATTTTTGCTGCTAGGTTTTTGTGTAACATGTAATGCATTGCACATGTAACGTAGCGCATGAGAAAACTCCAAAAGTGGCATCTAGACTCACAGACTTCACTGAGTAAATCTAATGGATTTTATAATCTTAACTTCAGGCCAGTAAAGCACAGAATGTGATTTTACACAAAGGAATGAACTAAACTGTAATAACTAATTAAGTTCATTCGTGTAGAACTGATTCAGATTCCTTCACCTTTCAAAATGTGTTTAAAATGTCATTTTTTCACACAATAATAATGAAGCATAAACATTTTAGTGGATTTTGGCTAATGCATTAAAAATGAGATAAGTTAAGATGTGTTAAGATTCAGTGCGAAGCTCCTTTGGCAGTATTTTCAGCTTCAGAATGTTTTGCGGAAGTCTCTACAAGCTTTCACACCCTGGTCTTCCATTCTTCCTGACAGATCATCTTAAATTCAGTCAGACTGGAGTACATGTGAATGACCATCTTTAGGTCTCCGGACAGATTGAAGTGGTTGAAGTCTGGACTTTGGCTTGGCTACTGAAGGGCATCCGGAGACTTATCCCGATGCCACTGCAGTGTTGTCTGCTCGTGTGCAACCTGGAGTTTCTTCAAGGACCGCTTTGTTTATTTCCATCAATTCTGACCATCCTCCCTGTCCCTGAATATAAATATTTTATATTTATTGCTCATGAGCAAGCTAAGGCAACAGTGGCAGGGAAAAAGTCCCTGAAGCGACAAGAGGCAGAAACTGTGTTCAGTGATGGAGACTTGAGGGTAAACAGTCTTAGCAATCGAAGTCTTAAGGCTATCCAAAAAAGAAAATCTTTTAGGGTGTCTTTTAAAGTTTTAGGGTGTCTGTTGTACTATTCACAGTAAACTTACAGTGAACTTTTGTCTATCAAAGCGGGAGCGTCTTCAGCAGTATGACTTTCAGGTGAGGGAGGCAGGTCCAGAGAGGAGAAGGAGTCACACGTACTGC
>JAUCMX010000003.1:33776369-33835569 GCA_033459395.1 Hemibagrus guttatus
GGAAAAAACTCGACGATGGATTCACAAAATTCCAAACCAGACTTCACAAGACCTGAAAAATCCTTAAAGAACTATAAAGTGGAATAAAATTGCACATTTATGTCACATTCAGACATTTCTATTTAATTATTTCCACATTAACATTTTAACAGTAAAAGTTGCCTTTTTCTGTTCCTTCCATAAATTCAGTCTTTATAATCCACATGTAGTTTTTATAAAATTATAATCACAGCGTTTCGAAATATACCATTATAAAATACTCCATGTTCCTTGGTTTTATTTGATTTTACAGAAATATTTAATCATGTCTAATATATATATATATATATATATATAAGTTAATTGTTTAGAAGATTTTATAAATTATGAGTTGCTGTAAATCTCAAAGTCAGAGCCTGCTAAAGTTTATTTCTTTACAAAACAGAGGATTTATCTTTTATAAAATACTCTGATATTCAAATCAATTTGTTCTATTAAGAATTCCTAAAATGACTTCACACAAGCTGAGGTGAATTTACTGAACAAAAAAATTGAAGTTTGTTATGAGTTCTGAGATTCTTGATTTTTTTTCTGGTATTTAATCTGTAAGATGTCGTGCGTGTGTGACACAAAAACCCAACAGGAAGAACAATGACTGAACAATTGAAAACAAACTCTAGGCTTCTTTATGTGTGTGTGTGTGTGTATGCGTGTGTGGGGGTGCTTCTTGTCAGTGTTGACTTGTCTTTACTGTACACATGTTCGGGAGAATTTTGTTCGTTTTTGGATGCTACAGTTTGGAGGTGTGTTCTTAGGTCTACAAAACCGTGTGTGTGTGTGTGTGTGTGTGTGTGTGTGTGTGTGTGTGTAATATCAGCAACTAATTCTTGTGAATCTTCCCATCTTCTGAAAGACAAAGTGTCAAAAGTAAAAATATTCCAATCTGCAGAGGTGGATAAAGACGTTCTCCGGATTTTTGAAAGCCTGAAACAGAAACTGTGAATTTGAGGTTTGTGAATAACTAAACTGATTAATATCCTTTAAATATTTTTTTTTAATGTCCTGCTTTTAATATTATTCCAATCTACATTGCTGAGCAAATCCCAGTAGAAACATTTCAAAGTGTAACTATGTGAAAGTTTCACTGGCTCCAGCAGAGACACGGCTACATCGCACTTTCTGTTCTGTTTACACAAGTTGATTTCCTCTGCCATGACGACCACCAGTGTGACTGTACCACCAGTGTGACTGTACCCCCAGTGTGACTGTACCCCCAGTGTGACTGTACCCCCAGTGTGACTCTACCCCCAGTGTGACTGTACCACCAGTCTGACTCAAACACCAGCGTGACTGTACCCCCAGCGTGACTGTACCCCCAGCGTGACTGTACCCCCAGCGTGACTGTACCCCCAGCGTGACTGTACCCCCAGCGTGACTCTACCACCAGTCTGAGTCTACCACCAGCGTGACTCAAACACCAGTGTCTTCACTGGCGTTGTCACAGCTCCACTTTCTGCACTGTGTGTAAAGTGAACACAGGCGGATGTTTATCTGTCACACATCACCGGAAGTCTAATGTCCTTATTGAGATAATTCTTATTGTTAATTTTATTTATATTAATAAATAATATTCTATTCCTTATACACATTTATTTTGGAATAAGATTTACAAAATGTTTTAATCTTTTAAAAAATAATTAACATTTTGTACCAAATCTTTTTTTATTTTGATTTTATTAGAAATATATTTTACAATTAAAATTAATTTTTACCATTTTGCAGTATGTAATTTATTAATATTAATTTATTTATTAATATTTTTGTAGACATTAAATAAATGATAAATGTAACAGTCTGAGGTTTTTTGTTAGAAATTGTCCGATATTTTTCTGGTGTCGGCCTCCAGCCCTGACCACTGCCATAATCACCACGTTGCAGCTAATTATTTTTCTCTATATTTTGTATTCATCAATTCTGTATAATTGATGTCTTTGAGCTCCTGTAGCTCCACTGTCTAATAATGTTGACTTAATATTTGAATTTGTTTGTTTGTTTGTTTGGCAATCCAACGTGTGGGTGACATTCCAGACTGAGAAATCAATTTGAATTCAGTTTTATTTCTGTAACACCTTTAACAATGCATATTGTCACAAAGCAGCTTTAAAAATGTGAAGTCTAGCTGTAGTGAGCAGAGCGGTGAAGCTCCAGACTCCATCTGCGTGACGATTATAAATCATTACAGAGTTCTGCTGCAGGAGAGGACAGAGATGCTGCTGCGAGTGTTTGAGATCTTTATTACGAGTCTTTTGTGATTATGGAAGTCATTAGCTTTAAATTTAAGCGGTGTCATAATGTCAGAAAATATACATTCAGAGCATAAAGAGCACGGACTGGGTGTGTACGGTGTGTACGAGTGGAGCAGTGAGCGATCCGAGCTGCACGTCACTGCCTCATCATTTGTTCATAATCTTCAGTTCAGTTTGATCTTTCGATTTGTCAGAAGTCAAGAGTACGTTTCACGCTAGATAATGCCGCTTCCTCCCGTGTGTGTGTGTGTGTGTGTGTGTGTGTGTATTAGACAGTATAAGCGGAGGGTAAGGGATTTTTGTTTTTCGGAAACTTTGTTGAATCGAGTTGATACGTTTGGAGCGAGGGAGGGGGGAGGGGTCGTGTGTTCTCCATCAAACGCCGCTGTCAGTCGACAGGAAGGAGAAACAGACAGCGACACAAAGACAGAGAGAGAGTCCGCAAGATCCCCAAAATCTTTGAACAGAAGTGTTTGAACTTGGCAGAGCACGGGCGAGAGACCATAACTGACTGGAGAGAGAGAGAGTGAGAGAGAGACAGACAGAGAGAGAGACAGACAGAAAGAGAGAGAGAGAGGAAGCTGAAGAGGAGATTATGGCGATGACACATGCTCCAGCGAGCCTTGAGTTCATGGCACCACGCGTCTCCATGACAGGCAGAATGGTACAACCCGTCCTCCCTGTGTGTGAATGAAATGGTTCTGCTCACTGGTGTGTGTGTGTGGTGTGTGTGTGTGTGTGTGTGTGTGTGTGTGTGTGTGTGTGTGTGTGTGTGTGTGCGCGCGAGAGAGTATGAAAAAGTGATTGAGGAGAGAGAGCGAGCATTTTGGGCAATATTTTCTGTGTGTGTGTGTGTGTGTGTGTGTGTGTGTGTGTGTGTGTGTGTGTGTGTGTGTTGGAGCAGGTTATTCAGGTGTGCCTTGTTGTGTTGAGATATTCTAGGATGGAGAGGGGCGGCTGGTTGCTAAGGGGAAGTAGCATAGTAGTGGTGGAAAGTTCCAGGCTCAGGTGTATGTGAGTGTGTTGTGTGTGTGTGTGTGTGTGTGTGTGTGTGTGTGTGTGTGTTGGAGCAGGTTATTCAGGTGTGCCTTGTTGTGTTGAGATATTCTAGGATGGAGAGGGGCGGCTGGTTGCTAAGGGGAAGTAGCATAGTAGTGATGGAAAGTTCCAGGCTCAGGTGTATGTGAGTGTGTTTGCGTGTTTGTATGTATGTATGTGTGTTTGTGTGTGTCTGTGTGTGTGGGTTGGGTTGAGGGGGTTTAATATCAAAACAAGGTGTATACACACCCATGCACTCCAGAGACAGGGAGATAGACTGAAAGACATAAATGGAGATACAGACATGCACAGGTCTCACAGTGCATTATGGGTAATACACACACACACACATACATACACACACACACACTCACTCAGACCTACACACACACACACACACCATGCTCTGAGCTAGATATACTGCAGATACTGAGTGTGTACTTATACTTTTTGATCTGTGTGTGTGTGTGTTTTTGTTTTTTGTTTTGGTTTTTGTTGAGGTTGATTAAAGGGGGGGGGGGGGGACCAATTTTTGTTTTTCTCCTTTTGTTGGGTTTTTTTCCCTTATACTGCCCCTGTCTCGTTTGGTGTGTGTGCCCTTTGTTCTCGATTGTGTGGGTGGGTGGGGGGGGTGTTTGTTTTTGTTGTGTGGGTGGGTGGAGTGGTGTGGTTTTGCCCCTTTTATACTGCCCCTTTTTGTTTTGTGTTGTGTGTGTGTGTTTTTACTTATACTGAGCTGTCTTGATTGTGTGTGTGTTTTTGTGTTTTGTTGTGTTTTGTGTGTGTACTTATGCTGAGCTGTCTTGATTGTGTGTGTGTGTACTTATACTGAGCTGTCTTGATTGTTTTTGTGTGTGTGTACTTATGCTGACCTGTCTCGATTGTGTGTGTGTGTGTGTACTTATACTGAGCTGTCTTGATTGTGTGTGTGTTTTTGGGTTTGTGTTTTGTTGTGTACTTATACTGACCTGTCTTGATTGTGTTTGTGTGTGTGTGTGTACTTATACTGAGCTGTCTCGAGTTGTGTGTGTGTGTGTGTGTGTTTTACTTATACTGACCTGTCTTGATTGTTTTTGTGTGTGTGTTTTGGGTTTTTTTTTTTACTTATGCTGACCTGTCTCGATTGTGTGTGTTTTTACTTATACTGACCTGTCTCGATTGTGTGTGTGTGTGTGTGTGTGTGTGTGTACTTATACTGAGCTGTCTTGAGTGTGTGTGTTTTTGGGTTTGTGTTTTGTTGTGTGTTTTACTTATACTGACCTGTCTTGATTGTGTTTGTGTGTGTGTACTTATACTGAGCTGTCTCGAGTTGTGTGTGTTTTGTGTGTGTGTGTGTGTGTGTGTGTGTTTTTTTTTTACTTATACTGACCTGTCTCAATTGTGTGTGTGTGTGTGTGTTTTGTTGTGTGTGTACTTATACTGACCCTGTCTCGATGTGTGTGTGTGTGTGTGTGTGTGTGTGTGTACTTATAATGACCTGTCTCGATTGTGTGTGTGTGTGTGTGTGTGTGTGTGTGTGTGTACTTATACTGACCTGTCTCAATTGTGTGTGTGTGTGTGTGTGTGTACCTATACTGACCTGTCTTGATTGTGTGTGTGTATACTTATACTGACCTGTCTTGATTGTGTGTGTGTACTTATACTGAGCTGTCTCGATTGTTTGTGTGTGTGTACTTATGCTGAGCTGTCTCGATTGTGTGTATGTGTGTGCTTATACAGACCTGTCTCAATTGTGTGTGTGTTTTATGTGTGTGCTTATACTGACCTGTCTCGATTGTTTGTGTGTGTGTGTGTGTGTGTGTGTGTGTGTGTGTGTGTGTGCTTATACTGACCTGTCTCGATTGTTTGTGTGTGTGTGTGCTTATACTGACCTGTCTCGATTGTTTGTGTGTGTACTTATACTGAGCTGTCTCGATTGTGTCTGTGTGTGTGTTTTGTTTTGTTGTGTGTGTTTTTTACTTGTACTGACCTGTCTCGATTGTGTGTGTGTGTGTACTTGTACTGACCTGTCTCGATTTTTTGTGTGTGTGTGTGTGTGTGTGTTTTTGTGTGTTGTTTTTTTTACTTATACTGACCTGTCTCGTTTTTGTTTTTTGTGTGTGTGTGTGTGTGTTTTGGTGTGCTTTTTTTTTTTATTTTGCTCCTGTCTCGATTGTTTTGTGTGTGTACTTATACTGAGCTGTCTTGTTTTTGTGTGTGTGTTTTTTGTTTTGTTGTTTTTACTTATACTGACCTGTCTCGATTGTGTGTGTGTGTGTGTACTTTTTTATTTTGACCTGTCTCGAGTGTGTGTGTGTGTGTGTGTGTGTTTTTACTTATACTGACCTGTCTCGATTGTTTGTGTGTGTGTGTGTGTGTGTTTTTGTTTTGTTGGGGCTTATACTGACCTGTCTCGATTGTTTGTGTGTGTACTTATACTGAGCTGTCTCGATTTTTTGTGTGTGTGTGTGTGTGTGTGTCTTATACTGACCTGTCTCGATTGTTTTGTGTGTGTGTGTGCTTGTACTGACCTGTCTCGAGTGTGTGTTTTTTGGTTTTGTTGTTTTGTGTGTGTGTACTTATACTGACCTGTCTCGATTGTTTGTGTGTGTGTGTGTGTGTGTGTTTTTTGTTTTGGTGTGTGTGTGTTGTACTTATGCTGACCTGTCTCGATTGTGTGTGTTTGTACTTATGCTGACCTGTCTCGATTTTGTGTGTGTATGTGTGTGTGTGTGTGCTTATACTGACCTGTCTCGAGTGTGTGTGTGTGTGTGTGTGTGTGTGTGTGTGTGTTTTTTTGGGGGTACTTTTGCTGGCCTGTCTCGATTGTGTGTGTGTGTGTTACTTATACTGACCTGTCTTGATTTTGTGTGTGTGTGTACTTATACTGACCTGTCTGGGTGTGTGTGTGTGTGTGTGTGTGTGTGTACTTATACTGACCTGTCTCGATTGTGTGTGGTGTGTGTACTTATACTGACCTGTCTCGATTGTGTGTGTGTGTGTGTGTGGTGTGTGTGTGTGTGTGTGTGTGTGTGTTGTTTTTTTACTTATACTGACCTGTCTCGATTGTGTGTGTTTGTACTTGTACTGACCTGTCTCGATTGTGTGTGTGTGTGTGTGTGTGTGTGTGTGCTTATACTGACCTGTCTCGTGTGTGTGTGTGTTTTTACTTTTGCTGGCCTGTCTCGATTGTGTGTGTGTGTGTGTGTACTTATACTGACCTGTCTCGATTTTGTGTGTGTGTGTGTTTTTACTTATACTGACCTGTCTCGATTTTGTGTGTGTATGTACTTATACTGACCTGGCTCGAGTGTGTGTGTGTGTGTGTTTTTTACTTATACTGACCTGTCTCGATTGTGTGTGGTGTGTGTACTTATACTGACCTGTCTCGATTGTGTTTGTGTGTGTGTGTGTGTGTGTACTTTTGATGGCCTGTCTCGATTGTGTGTGTGTACTTATACTGACCTGTCTCGATTGTGTGTGTGTGTGTGTGTACTTATACTGTGTCTGTGTTTGTACTGTGTGTGTGTGTGTGTGTGTGTGTGTGTGTGTACATGTTGAGTGTGTACTTGGTATGTACTTATTAATGGTCAGTGTGTGTGTGTGTGTGTACTTGTCCTGACCCCTTACTGACCACTATATTCTGAATCTGCTCCTCTAGTTGAGACATTGTGTGAGTAAGTTCTCACTTATTTCTACTACAGATGATTTTTCCAGATTTCAGACTGATGCCTCAGTACGACTGAGGGTAGAATTTATCTCCTCTTTTAGGTGTTCTAAGATCTTGAGTCCAGTGAAATGACCTACACTATTGCTGAAAAGTTTAATAGCTAACTGGAATTTCTACTTATTCCTTATGTAAGGCCATGCTGCCTACTTGTGTGTTTGTGGTTTTAGGAGCGGCTAACTTGTTAGAAAGTTTTGTACAGGTTCGTAATGGGGAGTCAGGAGGGATTTTGTTGTTTTATTATCATTCTTATGTGGTCAGATTTTTACTTAATACATTTTGTCCAGTTTTTTCGTTAATGGACGTTGATGTGAAGTGATTATCGTGGCTGGTTCATGTTCATGGATCCCTCAGATAGAGTCAGTCATGTTTGTGTATATTGTGTCTTTTATTCTGATGATATGTTTATAAAGTCTCAGTGTGTTAAAATAATTAATAAAAAAAATGAGTTTCTAATCATTTTTTCCCCATTGTCATTGTAGTCTCTTTCTCTGTGTCCCTCTCAGCCCTGCCCCTTCTCTCAACCTGTTTTTTTCACAAGAGTGTCAGTGAACTGTATTTTACATAATTTGCATAATTTACATAATTTGTGTAGTTTTCCCTTTATGTAGTGTGTGTTACGTCTGTACTGCGTCACAACTTTTGGTTACGGTTTTGTGTTAAAGATTAAAGAAGGAGTTTTAGCAGAAACACGATGTCCATTGTGGCAGACACGCCATGTTTTGTGTTTAAAATCTTTCTCACCCAAAACTGATGAAGTGTGGAATTTCCTACTTCCTGCTCAGAGTGAAACGTTACTGAAATACTGTACATCATGGAAAAAATCTGTACTGAGAATAATCAACACTGTGATGAAGTTGAAGCCTGTCATATGTAAAAACTGACATTTCTGAAAATTGTCTCTGTTAAAAAGTTGAGTGTTCAGTCGAGCTGCATATGGGGCATTAGCCTACACCAATAGTTGCCTGTTTTATCTGGTTTTCAGTAGTGAATAGTCACACTCCTATATTTCAATCAAACACCAAATTGTGCTGATTAAAGCTGACTCATTTTCCTGATGTATGTTTGTATCTATTTTAAATCCATCAGGTTATGTAATTGAAAAAAATGAAGCATTCAAATAGAGCAGAAAACTGCTGACTAGGCAGCAAAAACTCTGATATTATCATTTAATTGTATTATCATTTAACTTTAACCTCCCTGTGCTCCACTGTGCCTGCAGGTGGCGATGTCTCCTGGAGAGGACGGTCTGATCGGAATCCCATTCCCTGAACATAGCAGTGAGCTGTTGTCCCGCCTCAATGCTCAGCGCCGCTCCGGCCTGCTCTGTGACCTCACACTTACCTCTCATGGTGCTCGTTACCCCACACACCGTGCTGTCATGGCTGCCGTCAGCCTTTATTTCCGGCGGCTGTTTGGTGCAGAGGAAGTGGGTGAGGCTGGAGAGGTGAGTGAGGGCTGCAGCGTGTGCCAGCTGGACTGTGTGACCCCAGATGCTCTGGATGCTCTGCTAGAGTTTGCCTACACAGCTACGTTAACTATCCGCTCATCTGGCATGCGTGAGGTCCTTGAGGGGGCGCAGCTGCTCGGCATCCAGTGTGTGGCTGATGCATGCCGCCACATCTTGGGTGAGGTGGGGGACACCGTTGAGCTGTGTAAGGAGGGTGGGGAACCGGTTGGAGGAGGGCAGGTGGGTGTTGCCAACAAGGAAAGAGCAAGTCATGTTGAGAATGACCAGAAGACACCATCACGCAGGAAACAAGACCGTCGCAACGTAGAGAAGGCAGCATCTCCGGTGCGGCTGGCATGGAACACAGAATCCCAGAAAGACAAACCTAAATGTGAAGCTTCACCTACCCCTGAGCACAAACCCCACCCACCACAGAATGGAGCTTCACAAAGTTCTCAGCAGGTGGTGCTCATGAATGGAGGAGCTCACTGGGATCCACAGCAAGCTCAAGAGGAGGATGAGTCAAAACCTGAGGGGCTCACACCTCCTCCAAGCCACACCCCCTCTCAGGCTGAAACAGCAGTGGGCGGAGCAGTAGAGGGCAGAAAGAGGAAGTCTCAAGCTCCTCAGCAGTGTCCTGTCTGCCAGAAGATCATCCACGGAGCAGGAAAACTTCCACGTCACATGAGGACACACACAGGCGAGAAACCTTTCCAGTGTATGACCTGTGGTGTGCGCTTCACACGGTACAACCTTTCACCTTTCTCTTCACATTCACAAACTACATTAGCATTTAGTTTAGCTATGTGGTAGCTAGCTAACCACATGTTAGATAATAGATAAATTACTCATTAGCATATTAGCTAGTGCTACATAAATGACAATGAAACATAAAAAGGTGTCTTTAATTAGAACAAATCATGTATGTTTTAGCTAAACTAAAACACCAATTACTTAACACTAAAAAGAAGTGTTCTGCTCCAAATTTATTCAAAATGCATCCTGCTTAAGTTCTCCCATACCACCCCACTGCTCCTCCACTGGCTTCCTGTAGCTGCATCAGATTCAAAACACTGATGCTTGCCTGCAAAGCCAAGAATGGACCAGCTCCCTCTGACCTCTAAGCTCTTATTTCTCCTCACACTGACCGTTGCTCCCTCAGATCCACTAGCACTGGTCCACTAGTCCACCATCTCTCAGGGTAAGAGGTAGGTCTACATCTAAACTCTTCTCTGTTCTGGCACCAAGGTGGTGGAACGAACTTCCCCTAGACGTCCGAACAGTCGAGTCACTGACCGTCTTCAAACAACGGCTGAAGACCTACCTCTTCCTGAAGCACTTAAACTAGCTCTTATTTTTTCCCTGTTTTTTTATCTATTGTTATATGTTGTATGTACATATTAAAAAACAACTCAGTTTTTAGGTTAATGGTATCCATGCTAACCTAACCCAGTGGTAAAGTCCGTGACCTACTGAACCAGTGTTAATGTATTCACTGACAGAATCTTCAAAGTACTTTTGTACGTCGCTCTGGATAAGAGCGTCTGCCAAATGCCAGAAATGTAAATGTAAGTGAATTTCAGATGGAGGATGATGTTCTAGTAAAACACAAAATATGACTTCAGATCAAATGCTAGAACTTTGTCTGAATTGGATCTGGTCATTGACAGAAAGCGCTGATGTGAACAAGTAATTAGCAGACTAGCAGATGGTAGGTGTGAAGCCATCGCCTTCGGGACAGAGCTGTTAGAGCAGGTGGTATGTATCTGACCCCACACCTGTGTGTGTTGTGTTTTCTCTACAGAAACGATAAGTTGAAGATCCACATGCGGAAACACACGGGCGAGCGTCCGTATTCCTGCCCCAGCTGCCCTGCCCGCTTTCTGCACTCCTATGACCTGAAGAACCACCTGTCCCTGCACAGCGGGGTGCGGCCCTACGAGTGCCCCCTCTGCCACAAAGCCTTCGCACGTGAGGACCACCTGCAGCGCCATCGCAAGGGCCTCGCCTGCCTTGAGCTTCGCCCACGTCTGGAGCTCCGCCCACGCCACGCTCGCCATGCTGCTTCTCCGCACTCTCCTTTATCGCCAGCGTCGTTATCTCCAACATCCTCATCATCTACTGCACCACACTTCCTGGTCCGGCAGGAAGCGGATAACCTGGCCACTCCCTCACATGGGCCATTGATCTCAGGAGGAATGGTGTATCCCAGAATCCTCCATTGGAGGGTAATGGAAGAGACGGGGGGCACAGGATGGAGGGAGGATGAGGAAGAGTCTTAGTGTGTGTGTGTGTGTGTGTAAGAGAGAGAGAGACTATACCGCTAATTACAGACCAACTTAATGTAAAAAGCAACCAGAAGTCTTAACATAAGAATCTGAATGGAGAAACGGGTTCTTTTTTCTTTCCTTTCGTATTGTCTTTCTAAAATGTGCTTTTGTTGTCTTGTACAATGCTGGAACATCAGGGATTTGATCTTTGCACGTTGTTCTCAACTTTAATCTTTAATTACAGAAATGAATAATAAATGATAGATTTATGTTGTTAATATATTCAGGGTGAGGAAATTGAAAATTAAATAATACTGTGAGTTTAGGGTATAAAGTGTAGCGGGGGTGTGTGTGTGTGTGTGTGTGTGTGTGTGTGTGTGTGTGTGTGTGTGCGCGCATTTTAGGGCATTTAAAAAGTGCTGTTTAAATGTAAGATTCTGTGTAAATGGTTTCTCAGTGAAACCTGGTGGTGTGAAACAGAACTGCACTTGTTCACTCCACTGCTGTTTATAACACACCCTCATCTCGTCCACTGCCCTAACTCCTCAGAAGTGTATATCTTTAGTGTATCGCCACCTGAGTTTGCAAATGAGAACATGAACACACACACACACACACACACACACACACACAAAAAAAACAAAACAAAAAAACAACAACAAACAAACACACACACAATATTGCATTTATCTAAATTTTGTTAATTTTACGCTGGCTTGACAGAACCAATATTCTGTTCTTCTTAATCTTCTTCTTTCTGCAAATTTCCTCAGTTCTCATGGGTTGCAATCAAAGATCCTTTACAGGAATAATGTGCTTTTAGGAAAGACTGGAAATATCTTTGCCATGTAGCAATGCTCAGATTGAGTTTGTTTTCCCTGTATAGGAACACTTTGAAAGTGTTTTCTTGGGAGTGTTTTCAGCTTTCACAGGATTTAAGCCTTTCTTCATTCAGCTAGACTGAAGACTATTAAAACTGCTCCACCTCCTGAAACCCTAGCAACCACCTGGGACCCCATAACAGCCAACTAGCAAGACCCTAGCAACAAACTGGCATAGCATAGCAACCAGCTAGCAACAATTTTGCAAACAAAATGGTTAGCATTGCAATAATCTAGCAGCACACTAGCAAACAACTGGAACATAACAGTCACCACTTAGCGTGTAACGATGTAACATTTTAATGCTTTAATATTTAAAGCCTTTAGCTTTTTAACCTTTACATGCTTAATTGTTCAGATCAACACACCCTAGCAACCAACTGGGCTAGTACAGCATAACCTTTAAACATATTTAACCATTACATCTTTTAAACTTTTAGACTTTTTTACATGCTCACCATAACTTAGCATGTAAAAATTTAATATATATTAAAACTTAATATTTTAGTAGTTTGAAATCAATGACAACAAAACATCTTAATGTTGTTTCACACTTTTAGCACGTTTAGTGGGGTCTGTCAAGTCAATGTTAAAACTCAACCAGCCTTCTGGTTATTTTTTCTAATAATTATTCTTCTGTACTTGCTAACTTTCTAGATTAACACCCAACACTTTAACACTATTACACTATTATAAAATCAAGAAAGAAATAGAAGTAACCTAGCTGATGTGATTCCACCTCCAAAGTTCAGTATTTTACACACATTATTGACATTATCTTGCTAACTGCATGAGAACTATCTTTCGTGATTAGTCAGTGTGCTAATTAGCTTTGTTCACTAAAAGGAATATTACTACCAAGCATGATACTAGTCACATAAATTAGCATGTTGAGTGCTGGTGAGTATGCTAGTTGTCCAGCAGAATAATATAATAATGATCGATTATTTACAATGAGGTTTTGTTTGACAAATGACAAAAAGTGATAAAACAACACAGTAAGTCCATGGTTGCTTGAAAGTGTTTTAACCTGCTAGCATGCATTACAGCTAACATGCTAATTACCTGAAGATACTTTAGCAAGATGGACGAGGGGAAAGTGTGAGAGGGGAAGTGTTAAAAACACGACTGGTAGTGGGCCAAATTCCTGAAGTGCACAAGGAGTTTAGTGCTTTATCAGGTAAATCTCTGTACTTTGCTGTTGTTGGTGTTGTTATAATTAATAATAATAATAACAACAGGAACTTCATGTTACTTCTTGTGTCGATTCATGTAAACTTTAGAACTGTCTGTGGGTTTATTTATTAGCTTAATATTTAATATTTGTTTTTAAAACAAACACACACACACTGTTCTTTGTGTCTCTGTGATTATTCATGTCAAGTCAAGCGAGGAGGGAAGTGATTTAGTCCGGCAGGAGTGTCGCTGTCTCACACACTAGCATTCATGTTGAAGATTTATCCATCATGTATCATGTCTCCATAGTGCACTAAATTTACTTCCTGCGGCAGAGTTGATGCTTTACTGTGGTCATGGAACTGTTGATTTGGACGGACTCGTCCTTCTGAATGCCACTGATCTTCACAAATCAGCAAATCTCATACCTACCATTTTAGCCTTTTACTGAGGTTTTTCCTTCCTCAGACAATTCCAAAATGTTTGGTTTCTCAGGTGGTTCCAGAGCTCAGTGGCTCTGATTAATAGTCCTGTTAACGCTGTAAGTCCATTCTGACCAGTTTCTTACATTACTGATTTTGTTTTTTAGTTCAATTTCAATGAAACAAATTGAATAACTGAATCAGTTGTGTTTTAAAGAAGGTTTTAGAGCTGTGTGAGTAAAACTGCCTTCAATTTCTCAGGAATTATAAAGCAATGCACTGAAACAAGTATGTAAATGGGAATGCAAATGTTTATTTTATCATCTGTGGAACACAGATAATGGTATAATATTTGAAAGTCCTAAATAAATGAGTAGAGATGTTTATATTATCTATTATAAAGTTACAGTTTATTGCAAAAATGTTGGTGTTAATTAGGGAATAAACATATCACTGTTAAACAAAATTATTCCATTCTCTGGTGTAAACAAACATGGTTAATAAACCGAGAATATTCTAGTAGAGTGTGTTCTTGGTGTGGATTATTCATGAGCTGATATTTAGGATTCTGATTCATTTACATTTAATCCGTTTGACACCTGAGCAGATCGGAGTGAAGCGTCTTTTATAGAAACACACACACTGTTCTCACGACTGTAAAACAGCTAAAGTTTTTTTTTTTTAAATTAACAAAACAAATATGCTTGTCATGAACCGGAAGTGGAAGTAGAACCGGAAGTGTATGAGCGGCGTCGCAGTGTGTTTTGGTTGTGTTTTTACTGCATAGGGATTAGATTAAACTTGCAGGTTGATGTCTTTTGGTGAAACCCAGAACAGCGGGTGAGAGTTTATTACTCACTCTCTTTAATAATGAAGGGAAAACTGTCTGTCCGCTAATGGTGGATTAGCCAGCTCGGGTAATCACACTGCTACCTCAGCTTATTTTAGCCTGTGAGATAAGGCTGAATTTTAAATCGGGATACTGTGTAAAACCGCGATTTTTAGATTTTATTCTTAATTAATCGCCTCAGTGGATGCTGTAGCTATACCAGGTGTTATCTAACGGAGCCAGTAAAGCTAATGCAGGTTAGCGGAAGGTTACTGTGACCCTCCGAGTGTAATAATGCAGCATGTTTGCAGGGCTGCAGTCCGCGATAAAGAGTTTATTTTAATCTTATCGACATTATATTAGAGAGACAGCGCGGAAATCTTCACTGTTCGAGAAGAGTGACCTTTTAAAGTCCGTGAGAAGGTTCTGTGCACTTCGATTAGCTGCATGTGATAGACTCTGTGTGTGTGTGTGTGTGTGTGTGTGTGTGTGTGTGTGTGTGTGTGTGTAAGTAAGAGAGAGAGAGGATCAGTGTGTTTATTCTTATTCTCGTGTTTGAGATCCAGTCAGTTATATAAGTATAGTGGAATACACAAAGACTCATCTAGATCAGTTTTAACAGGAGAATTCTACCAGTATCTTGAACTGTATTGGTTTCCGTACCTCTGGTTTTGATAGTCAGTGAACTAAAATGTAAAATCTAGGACTGTTTGTTTGTATGTTTATTGTTTCTTATGTTCTGTAAAGCTTCTTTGAGACAAAGCTCTTTGTTAAAAGCGCTATACAAATAAAACTGAATTGAATTAAAATCACTCATACTTCACAATTGTGTTTTGTTCCCCAATATTTCTGACAAATTCTGAGCCTTTAAAAAACAGCTTTACCTTTAATGTATGTACCTTGACATTTATAAATGTCATGTTGTTCCCAGTTATTTTTTTATGTATTAAAAAGTGTAATACTTGTCAGAGAAGTAAAGCAAATGTCATAATTCACCCAAAATACTTTACTATACTCTGGCTTGCTTTAGGTAACAAGCTACGAATAAAAATGAATGAATAAAATCTGGTAAGGACTTGGAAGTGTGTTTTTGTGTGTCCACCAGGCGGCGTAGTAAATGGGACCAGGCCGCTCCGTCCTCTGGTGCTCTGGATGCTGCTGCTGCTGTGGCTGCCAAAATCAACGCTATGCTGGTGGCTAAAGGCAAACTGAACCCAGCACAGATCAACACACACACACCAGGGGACACGGTGAACACACACACACACACACACACAAAGAAGGAAGCAGTAAGCGTTCACAAACGCACATGTACCTGGGGACACAGTGAGGACAAGGACATACAAACACACCTGGGGACACAGTGAGGACACACAAACGCACCTGGGGACACAGTGAGGACAGGGACACACACAGACCAGGCTACACAGTGAGGACACACACACAGACCAGGCTACACAGTGAGGACACACACACAGACCAGGCTACACAGTGAGGACACACACACAGACCAGGCTACACAGTGAGGACACACACACAGACCAGGCTACACAGTGAGGACACACACACAGACCAGGCTACACAGTGAGGACACACACACAGACCAGGCTACACAGTGAGGACACACACACAGACCAGGCTACACAGTGAGGACACACACACAGACCAGGCTACACAGTGAGGACACACACACAGACCAGGCTACACAGTGAGGACACACACACAGACCAGGCTACACAGTGAGGACACACACACAGACCAGGCTACACAGTGAGGACACACACACAGACCAGGCTACACAGTGAGGACACACACACAGACCAGGCTACACAGTGAGGACACACAGACCAGGCTACACAGTGAGGACACACACACAGACCAGGCTACACAGTGAGGACACACACACAGACCAGGCTACACAGTGAGGACACACACACAGACCAGGCTACACAGTGAGGACACACACACAGACCAGGCTACACAGTGAGGACACACACACAGACCAGGCTACACAGTGAGGACACACACACAGACCAGGCTACACAGTGAGGACACACACACAGACCAGGCTACACAGTGAGGACACACACACAGACCAGGCTACACAGTGAGGACACACACACAGACCAGGCTACACAGTGAGGACACACACACAGACCAGGCTACACAGTGAGGACACACACACAGACCAGGCTACACAGTGAGGACACACACACAGACCAGGCTACACAGTGAGGACACACACACAGACCAGGCTACACAGTGAGGACACACACACAGACCAGGCTACACAGTGAGGACACACACACAGACCAGGCTACACAGTGAGGACACACACACAGACCAGGCTACACAGTGAGGACACACACACAGACCAGGCTACACAGTGAGGACACACACACAGACCAGGCTACACAGTGAGGACACACACACAGACCAGGCTACACAGTGAGGACACACACAAGGAATATGTTAAACACACCCCTGAGGAGGCACACAAACACAATGTTATGATTTGAAATGTTAAGGATGTCTGATATACTGAGTGAAAAACTTTTTTTTTTTTTTTACTTTCCTTCCCCATGTTGGACTGTCTCTCCCTGTGTCTGTCTGCAGGCTGCATGTGGAGCAGCGAAGAGCGCAGTGAAGACAAGGGATGACCTGGTGGTGGCTGAGGTGGAGATAAACGATGTGCCGCTCACTTGCAGGAATCTGCTGACCCGAGGACAAACACAGGACGAGGTCAGAGGTCTTGCATACATGCACTGCATTAAAATGTTGGAGATGCTGCATACACTACACTGTTGTAGGAGAGACGCTACACTGTTGTAGGAGAGACGCTACACTGTTGTAGGAGAGGCGCTACACTGTTGTAGGAGAGGCGCTACACTGTTACCAGAGAGAGGCGCTACACTGTTACCAGAGAGAGGCGCTACACTGTTACCAGAGAGACGCGCTACACTGTTACCAGAGAGACGTGCTACACTGTTACCAGAGAGGTACACTCTGCACTATTATAGGAGAGAGACACTCTGTGAGGAGTAATAAGTGCTTTGAGGTCAGAGGGTGCTGGTCCATTCTTGACTTTGTAGGCAAGGGTCAGTGTTTTGAATCTGATGCAGCTACAGGAAGCCAGTTGAGGAGCAGCAGTGGGGTGGTGTGGGAGAACTTAGGCAGGTTGAAAACAAGTCACACAGCTGCATTTTGGATCATTTGCAGTGGATGAATTGTGTTCAGAGGTAGACCTGCCAGTAGAGAGCTGCAGTAGTCCAGTCTCTAAATGACCAGAGACTGAACATACATCTGAGTAGCCTGTGTGGATAGAAATGGCCGAATTCTTCTGATGTTGTACAGAAGAAACCGACATGAGTGTGTCACATTAGTAACATTTATTAAAGGACAGTTGATTGTCCAGTTACCCCAGGGTTGAGAGCAGTGGCTGAAGGGGAAATCATGGAGTTGTTCAGAGATAACGCAAGATCCTGGGCTGGGGATGGATCACCTGGGATGACCAGCAGCTCAGTTTTTGCTGGGATTGAGTTTCAGCTGATGAGCCGTCATCCACAATGAAATGTCCGCCAGACACGCTGAGATCCGAGCAGAAGCCGTGGTATCTGAGGGAGGGAAGAAGAAGCTAAGTTGGGTGTCATCGGCATAGCAGTGGTCTGAAAACACATGTGAGGATATGACATTGCCAAGCGATGTAGGAGATTTGGTTCAAGTTTTTGGAGACGTGATGATGGACACTAAGTGTGCTTTTTGTTTAGTGATGATTATATGATCCTTCTTAAGCTCTGTTTTTGTGTGTGCGCATGTAGATCAGCAGGGTGAGTGGGGCTGCCGTGTCCACCAGGGGGCGCTACATGACTGCAGAGGAGAAAGCTAAAGCTCTGCCCAGGTACAGAATCTCCGTGAACGAAAACCTACACACAACTCCTAAACATCACAGCATCAGCTCTGCTTTGCTAAATTAGGTGCATGAACAGATCAGGATTTATTATCCTCACATTGTGTTCACACTATCAGCCACTGAGTTACCTGTGTTGCTTATAGTCTGGCTTAACTATTAATGTATATTTTTTGTTGGGATCTTTTTAGTAGTAGTAGTAGTAGTAGTATCTTTTTAATTTGTTTTTAAGTTGTATGAAGAAAGCTTGTTGTCAAAGTGTAAAGACTTTAAAGACAAACTAGTTGCACACAAATAAAAAAACATATATATAGTTGTATGAAAATCATTTGTTTGATTCACATGTTCTCATCTTCAGACAAGCAAAGTGAGCTACCTTACTAGCCAAAGTTATACTAAAGAAGCCTCATGTGTTATAGGATCACAGAATCATACTTAATTTCTAGTGTTGAGAATATTTTGAGGACACATGTATGTAGAATAGGATCTCCTGCCTGTCACTTTCTTCCTCATTAGTGTGAATGCAAGCATCAGTGCTCTCATATTCAGGCTCATCATCTCCAGCGTAATGTTTGTTAGAACACTAAACATGCTTGAGTGAGTCACTAGAGGCATCCCTCATTGTCCTATCAGTGGGCGTAGACTGAACATCCTAGAAGAGTGTGCATCACAGTGTACACCGGCTGCCTGTGTGCCTGCAGAGAGGTTAGTGTCCAAACCATCCATGTGGCTTATCCACTAGACATTGTACTGTGCCAGGTGAGGTAGGGTGGAGCAAGAGTGTAAATGAGTTTGGATCAGTGTTCACTCTGATAGAAACTATGATTTCTTTGTTTCCATAGTGACCGTCCACTCTACCTCCATGTTCAAGGCCAAACCAGAGAGCTTGTGGACAGTAAGTTCACTGTGTGGGTAGGGGATTGGTCTAGGTGTTGGAACTAATTTTTAGATGGCTGCAGTTGTCCATCTTTTGATTAGCTTAATGAGATTTTGGATAATGTGCTATAATATTCTTAGCACAAAAAAGTGTTTGTTTGTGTGTGGATTTTTATAGAGGCTGTAAACAGGATTAAGGAACTTATCACTAATGGAGTGGTTAAAGCGGCAGTGTCTCAGCCCCCTCCCTCCATACTGCCTCCCACAGGACCCAAACCTCACTGCACTGGGGTAACACACACACACACACACACACACCCCGATGTAGCTTGTGGCTTGAAGGCCATGTTTCATTAACCAAACATATAATCATTAATGTGCAACCGCCTCTCTCTATGTGTGTCTCTCAGGTGAAGGTGTTTGTGGGATTGGACCATGCACTTCCTGGTTTCTCCGTGAAGGAAAAGGTGGAGGGACCAAACTGTTCCTACCTACAGCACATCCAGAATGAAACTGGGGCCAAGCTTTTTCTGCGGGGTCAAAGGTCAGGCTGCATTGAGCCAGCATCGGGGAGAGAGGCCTTCGAGCCTATGCACATCTATATCAGTCACCCCAAGCCAGAGGGTATCACTTCTGCTAAGACATTGTGTGAAAACCTGCTGCAGACGGTAGGTACACACACACACACGCGCGCACAGATTGATGTTCTGTTGAGCTCATTGGCTGGTGTTTTGTTTTCAGGTACATGCAGAGTTTTCCCTCGCTACTTGAGTGAGATGAGTGCAGTGATGCCCACACAAGGTAATCATTCATCACCAGCATCATCCTCATCAACCTCATCATAGTACCCTTCATCATAAAACTTCATTATCATCTTTATAAACTTCATCATTATAATCTTCAACATAATCTATAATAATAATAATAATCATATTTATAATAATATATTACTGTTATTACTACTACTATAATAATAACTTTATTTATCAGGCTCCATGCTGTTATAATTGTGTGTGTATATGGGTCTATATTTTAGGTTTCCTTCCTCCTCCTGGTGTAAATGGTCTGCCCCATTATTACCCCCCTACTGTGCCCCCGGCAGCCCCGACACCCACTCTTTACCCCCTTCCCCCTCCGACAGTAGTGCCCACTCCAGCACCAGAGCCCACAGTGCCCCCTACTGCCCCATACCACATCACACACCCACTAACAGCTAATCTCACACAGGTAAGTGACACACACAACACCCCTAATGTGTCCATCTGTTAGTTAACTTATAAACTGGTATTCTTTCTCATTAATCAGATCATTTCTTCTTCTTCTGATTAGCCACTCCCACCAGCAGTGTACCCACTTGTGGCTCCACCTCAACATACAACTCCATCCCCAGTCAAACCTGAGGCTCAATCTACTTCCAAACTTGTGTCTCAGACAAAATCTCTGGCTCCGGCCCCTGCCCAGAAACGACGCTTCACTGAGGAAGTGCCTGAGGAGAGTGATAACGCCCTCCTAGGATACCAGGTACATACCTCATCTCACTGTCTCACTCTCTGTCTCTTGTCTCTGTCTTACACTGCCTGTCTCTCTGTCTTTTACATAGTTCATCTCAATCTTATTTTCTTCCTTTTTTAACCCTATCCCTTTCTTTTTTTTATCTCTTTGCCTATCTCATTCTCTCACTGCCTAGCTTTTTATTTCACTCTGTTTCTTCCTCTTCTGTCTCCTTGTCTGTCTCTGTCTGTCAAGCTGTCCAAGTCCATGCTCCTGCCTTTCACGTGCTCATGTCCTATAGTCTTCCTAATAGTGCCTTATTGAACTGGTCTAAAACCCATAACGATATTTCTATATTTTATTTGTTTCACACTTTATAAGTGCTGGTGAGTAAGATCAGAGACACACTCACACACATCACAGTGCAGACACACACACTGTAAGCTGATGTGTGGTTTGTGTGGCTTCTGTACATTATTGACTAGGTGTGCAAGTTTGGACATGTGTGCGTACACCTCCTTGTGTGTGCCTGAGTGTGTGTGTGGTGCATGAGGATGTGTGTTAATGGTATTGTGTGTTTTTCTGCTCATAGCATGGACCCATTCATGTGACTAATTTAGGTTCAGGCTTCTCAGTGGGCAGCCCCGAGACTGCAGGACCCCAACACAACTTTTCTGCTATCTGTGGGGAGAGACAGGAGAGAGACAGGTACACACACACACACACACACACACAATAGAGTCTGTCCATGTTCTATGTTAGGAGATCAGAGTTGATAGGAGAGAGACTGGGACCTGAGTGAGTCTGAAGAGAGCCGAGTGGGACAGGAGACGAGATAAAATATAGATTCTAGAAAGAGGACATGACGGGAGTGAGAGAGAGGCAGGAGTGTGATGTAATACGGATGTCCATCTCTATGTCCACTATACAGTAGGCAGATGATGCCGCCTCTACCCCCACCACTGAGCAGTGGAATGAGAGAGCAGAAGAATGAGGAGCGACTGCATGGCTCCCTGGGTAAGACAAACACACACACACACATACACACGCACACACATTATATATCTGATGCATGTAATATAAGGCACTGTTTTTTGTGGACTCTCAGAAGCTCCTCTGATTGGCTGGTGGATTCGTCAGTCCCTCACCCTCTCAAACGGATGGCTCGTGCACGCGCACTTGTGTGTAGACGTGAGGCTAACTGTGCTCTCTCTTGTGTTTGTGTGTTCTCTCTCTCTCTTTGTGTTTTTCTGTTTCATGACCCGTGGTGTGATGTGGTGGGGGTGGGGCCACCTTCTCTTCTACTTCCTGACTGGATGGCTTCACCATTTTCCCCCCACCAAACCGACCAATGAAAACTGTTCTTCATTCATCACCACTGCTGCTGGTCAACAACGTGTGCGTGTGTGTGTGTGTGTGTGTGTGTGTGTGTGTGTTGCATTGGTTATTTGTTATTATGCGGGCTGTCTCTCTCTCTCTCTCTTTCTCTCTCTGTCTCTCAGCTCCTCAGATTAAGCGTATCAGGACAGGGTTGGTATCGTACTCTGGTGATTCTTCTGATGAAGAGGAGGAACTTGTATCTCAGAAAGTGGGTGAAGCCAGTGTGGTTGGCTCCTCCCCTTCAACATGGACTGCTGGGACCTTCAGATGCCCTGCCCCTTCTCAGCCACACCCTAAAACACAGACCACACAGTCAATGCCTTTCTGGATGGCGCCATGAAAGGGAGGTGTAACACACACACATGCGTGCGCACACACACATGCGCGCACACACACTAGCCAGCTAACTTGTTTGCGATTGGTTGATCAAATGCAACAAATGTATTTCCGCCTTTGTTGACACAGAGACATTCGACCCATGGCAACATCAGTACACTACACTTTTGTTCCTTTCTGCCTTTAAGCTTGCACTGAGTAGGCAAACTGATTTATTGATGTGACAGGAAATGATGCACAGGTGTAATGTAATAAACTGGACATTTTTTCTCAGAATAAATTACTATATCTTAAAACTGAATGGTTATTTTTGTGTGATAAACACATTTTGTTGATGTAGTACATGTTTTGATGTTCAACAAACACACACTGTGTGAGTGGTGTGAGAATGTTTGTGGGTTTTTGTCCTGCTAAGTAATGAGCCCAGGCGGCCATGCGGCAACTGTTAAATAGGACGACATTAAAGAACAAACGATGGTATGCTATGTGAACTGAATGTTTATTAGTGTGAGGATTTCTAAAGGATAGTTTATTATAGTATCTTATTAGCATACTTAATGTTTACTTGTATATGTAGATGTTTGCCCCCCGGGTCCTAATGGTCATTTATGTGTGTTTCTCAGTTTTACCCAACTCCAACTGACTTCAATTAAGAGAGAGAACCTGAATCCTCTTGTCAGCGTAGTCATTTGGGGAGGTGCTGGTGGAAGGGAACAGGACAGAATTAATTTTGTGATTCAGTGCTATGTTAATGTGTCATTCGTGTACCTGTCTTTTTCTCTGTCACTTATTGCAAATGGACACTGAGCAGAAGATCATAATGAGCCAACAGCTCTAATGTGCCAAGAAAGTTACCATTCCTAACACCTAAATTGTCTCTCTATGCGAAGTTTCTTGATGCCAGAAAATTCTAAAATTCTTTCAGGAATTGCTTTTTTCATCTGCAAGCTGCTGTCTATTGCTTTTTTTTTCAAAACAGATTTTTTCACTTCAAGTAGCATGCTCTGTGTGCCTAACTTGCTTCGTGCTCAGGGAATTTGTTGTAATTTGCCGCCTTTTTATATTTGCTGTTTTGTTCCCTTCTTTAGTGTTTAGCACACTAGTTGATGTCTTTGAGGTCATCATGTATGCAAAAGAGTATGCACATCAGCTAGTCACTCTTCTGTATTTTTCGCCCATTTGCTGAAGATTCAGATTAACCTGAAGAGATAATTTCTTTCTCTCTGAATCCTTGGGCATAATAGTTTTCAGGTCTATCTGGCACTGGCTCTCTTCCTGTCACCTCACATTCATGATCTGTGAAGCTCTCTGGCCAAAATCCTCGATCAGTTGTCAAAAAACCTCCTTCACCCTCACCTTCATTTCTCCCTGAGCACATTGAGTTTGGGCTGTCTGTGACTGTGTCTTGACTGGTGCTACTTTCAGCTTCTTCACTTTACTAACTGATGTTGGCCTACTTCTCTGCATTTGGGTTATGGGACCTGGCTCTGTACACAAGAAGTACCATGACTCGATGGTTGTATCAAAAATAAGCCAACATATTCTGCACTGACCCTCTAAGCCATCTTTGGAATGTGGTTGTGAGTCATATGATGCCACATCACTGCTGCAGGACATATTATATTAAGTTTAATCCTGTATCCCTTTGACACAGTCTGTTTCCATGTAATGGAAGATGATAATCTTCATATAATCCTTTATTACAAAGTTAAATGTAAATATAAATATTGCATCAAAACAATGCCATAACATTTATAAAGCACTGTTTAAAGTTCTCATGCAATTATTTAATACAAACTAATAAAATATTAATAAAAGTCAAGAAGTTAATAAATAATATTAAAATAAAACGTAAAAGAAAAGGTGGGGGTGCACGCCGGTTCAGTGGCAGCTGGTAGTTGTCCTGTTCCCGTGTATGTAAATCATGCCGTGAAATGGCAACACACTAACCTGTATTGTTGAAGAATGTTTTGATAGACTGGGATAAAGCAGTTGTCCTGGCCTCCCTCTCCTCCTTTTCACGATGTTTTGAGACTCTGAATTCTGTTTTCTTTTCCCCGACATTGTTTAGTCAGTCCAATATCATCTCCTGCCTAAACTCTGATTGATACTGTTCACGAGCTGGGTGGGACTCATTTTCTTGGGTCCCTTTGATGTTTGAGGTGAAAAATTAACATATTCATCCAATTATACTAAAATGAGAGGAGAGAAGCAGATATTTAAAAAACTTTGTTCAAGTTGCATATTTCTTTATATATATAAATTATATTTATATATAGGTTAGGGTTTATATATATGTATTATATATATATATATATATATATATATATATATATATATATATATACACACAGGTATTAAATAAATAACATTAAATAAATTCAATGCACACAGACTGAAGTATTTTAAGTCTTTGGTTCTTTTAATTGTGGTGATTTTGGCTCACATTTAACAAAAACCCACCAATTCACTCTCTCAACAAATTAGAATACTTCATAAGACCAATAAAAAAATTTTTTTAGTGAATTGTTGTCCTTCTGGAAAGTATGTTCATTTACTGTACATGTACTCAATACTTGGTAGGGGCTCCTTTTGCTTTAATAACTGCATGGAGGTGATCAGTTTGTGGCACTGCTGAGGTGGTATGGAAGCCCAGGTTTCTTTGACAGTGGCCTTCAGCTCATCTGCATTTTTTGGTCTCTTGTTTCTCATTTTCCTCTTGACAATACCCCATAGATTGTCTATGGGGTTCAGGTCTGGTGAGTTTGCCAGCCAGTCAAGCACACCAACACCATGGTCATTTAGCCAACTTTTGGTGCTTTTGGCAGTGTGGGTAGGTGCCAAATCATTCATTCATTCATTCATTGTCTTCTGCTTATCTGGAGCTGGGTCGCGGGGGCAGCAGTGTAAGCAGGGATGCCCAGACCCCCCTCTCCCCAGACACTTCCTCCAGCTCTTCTGGAGGGACCCCGAGGTGTTCCCAGGCCAGCCGCGAGACATAGTCTCTCCAGCGTGTCCTGGGTCTTCCCCCGGGGCCTCTTCCTGGTGGGGCATGCCCGGAACACCTCCCCCGGGAGACGTCCTGGAGGCATCTGAAACAGATGCCCGAGCCACCTCAACTGCCCCCTTTCGATGTGGAGGAGCAGCGGCTCTACTCTGAGCTCCTCCCGGGTGACAGAGCGCCTTACCCTATCTCTAAGGGAGCGCCCCGCCACCCTACGGAGGAAGCTCATTTCGGCCGCTTGTGTTCGGGATCTTACCCTTTCGGTCATGACCATAGGTGAGAGTAGGAGTGTAGATTGACTGGTAAATCGAGAGCTTCGCCTTCCAGCTCAGCTCCTTCTTCACCACAACAGACCGGTACACAGACCGCATTACTGCTGCTGCTGCACCGATCCGTCTGTCAATCTCACGATCCATCCTTCCCTCACTCGTAAACAAGACCCCGAGATACTTAAACTCCTCCAATTGAGGAAGGAGCTCCCCTCCAACCTGGAGGGTGCAAGCCACCTTTTTCCGGTCGAGAACCATGGCCTCAGATTTGGAGGTGCTGACCCTCATTCCAGCTGCTTCACACTCAGCTGCAAAACGCCCCAGTGCATGCTGTAAATCTAGGCTTGAATGAGCCAACAGAACATCATCATTTGCAAAAATCAGCGATGAAATCCTGTGGCTTTCACTCCTGAGGGAGTCCAAACTGGACTCCCTCCAGCCCCTGGCTGCGCCTACTAATTCTGTCCATAAAAACAATGAACAGAACCAGTGACAAAGGACAGCCCTGTCAGAGTCCAACATGCACTGGGAACAGATCTGACTTACAGCTGGCAATGCGAACCAAGTTCCTGCTCCATTTATATAGAGACCGAACAGCCCTTAACAGAGGGCCATGGACCCCGTACTCCCAGAGCACCTCCCACAGAATGCCACGAGGGACACAGTCGAATGCCTTCTCCAAGTCCACAAAACACATGTGGACTGGTTGGGCAAACTCCCACGAACCCTCGAGCACCCTGTGGAGGGTATAGAGCTGGTCCAGTGTTCCACGACTAGGACGAAAAAACCGCATTGCTCCTCCTGTATCCGAGGTTTGACTAATGGTCAGACTCTCCTCTCTCTGGAATAGACTTTCCCTGGGAGGCTGAGGAGTGTGATCCCCCTATAGTTGGAACACAACCTCCAGTCTCTCTTCTTAAAAAGAGGGACCACCACCCCAGTCCAGAGGCGCACTGTCCCTGACCGCCACGCTATGTTGCAGAGACATGTCAGCCAAGACAGCCCCACAACATCCAGAGACTTAAGGTACTCAGGGTGAATCTCATTCACCCCACGTGCCTTGCCACCAAGGAGCTGCTGAACTACCTCAGTGACCTCAGCTTGGGTGACGAATGAATCTATCTCTGAGTCCTCGGGCTCTGGTTCCTCTACGGAAGGCATGTCCGTGGGATTGAGGAGATCCTAACCCTAACCCTAACCCTTCCACTTGTTGGCAGAGAGCAGCTTATCCCTTCTGAGGTGCCGAACGGTCTGCCAGAATTTCCCTGAGGCTGTCCGATAGTCCTTCTCCATGGCCTCACCGAACTCCTCCCAGACCCGAGTTTTTGCTTCTGAGACCACCCCGGCTGCAGTTCGCTTGGCCTGCCCGTATGCCTCAGCTGCCTCTGGAGTCCCCCAAGCCAACCAGGCTCGATAGGACTACTTCTTTAGCTTGACGGCATCCCTTACTTCCAGTGTCCACCATTGTGAGGCACCAGAGACCTTACGGCCACAGCTCCGGATGGCTGCATCAACAATGGAGGAGGAGAACATGGTCCACTCAGACTCAATGTCCCCAACCTCCCTCGGGATCTGGTTGAAACTCTCCCGGAGGTGGGAGTTGAAGACCCCCCTAACAGAGGGATCAGCAAGATGTTCCCAACAGACCCTCACAATACGTTTGGGCCTGCTAAGTCTGTCCGGCATCCTACTCCGAAAGTGGATCCAACTCACCACCAGGTGGTGATCGGTTGACAGCTCCGCCCCTCTCTTCACCCGAGTGTCCAAGACATGCGGCCAAAGGTCAGGTGACACGACCACAAGGTCGATCATTGATCTCCGGCCTAGGGTGTCCTGGTACCACGTGTACTGATGGGCACCCTTATGCTTGAACATGGTGTTCGTTATGCACAGGCTGTGACTAGCACAGAAGTCCAGTAACAGGACACCACTCGAGTTCAGATCAGGGGGGGCTGATCCTCCCAATCACGCCCCTCCAGGTATCACTGTCGTTGCCCACATGGGCGTTGAAGTCCCCCAGCAAAACTATGGAGTCCCCAGTTGGAGCACCTTCCAGCACCCCTCGCAGGGTCTCCAAGAAGGTTGGGTACTCCACACTGCCGTTTGGCCCATAAGCCGAAACAACAGTGAGACACCTATCCCCAGCCCGAACCCTCTCGTTTACTGGGGAAGACTCCAGCACATGGCGGCTGAGCTGGGGGGCTATAAGCATGCCCACCCCAGCCCGACGCCTCTCACCATGGGGCACTCCAGAGAAGAAGAGGGTCCAACCTCTCTCAAGGAGTTGAGTTCCAGGCTGTGCGTGGAGGCAAGCCCGACTATCTCTAGCCGGTACCGCTCAACCTCCCTCACCAGCTCAGGCTCCTTCCCCCCCAGTGAGGTGACATTCCATGTCCCAAAAGCCAGATTCTTCGTCCAGGGTTTGGGTCGTCGGGGCCCCCGCCCATGACTGCTACCCAAAACACACTGCACCAGACCCTGCTCCTTCCTGCGGGTGGTGGGCCTACGGGAAGGTGGGCCTACATCTTTCCTTCGAGCTGTGCCCGGCCGAGTCCCGCAGGCAAAAACTCGGTCAGCAGGCACTCACCTGTGTGCCCCAACCCCAGGCCTGGCTCCAGGGTGGGGCCCCGGTGACACCAGTCCGGGCGACGTAATGGTCCTTGATTTAACTTCCATAAAAGTTTTGAACCGCTCTTAGTCTGACTCGTCACTTAGAACCTGTTTGCCTTGGGAGACCCTACCAGGAGCACTAGGCCCCTGACAACATGGCTCCTAGGTTCATTCGGGTACTCAAACCCCTCCACCACAATAAGGGGGCGGTTCAAGGAGGGGAGGTGCCAAATCCTGCTGGAAAATGAAATCAGCATCTTCAAAAAGCTGGTCAGCAGAAGGAAGCATGAAGTGCTCCAAAATTTCTTGGTAAACAGGTGCAGTGACTTTGGTTTTCAAAAAACACAATGGAACACCAGCAGATGCCATTGTACCCCAAATCATCACAGACTGTGGAAACTTAACACTGGACTTCAAGCAACTTGGGCTATGAGCTTCTCCACCCTTCCTCCAGACTCTAGGACCTTGGTTTCCAAATGAAATACAAAACTTGCTCTCATCTGAAAAGAGGACTTTGGACCACTGGGAAACAGTCCAGTTCTTCTTCTCCTTAGCCCAGGTAAGACGCCTCTGACTTGTCTGTGGTTCAGGAGTGGCTTAACAAGAGGAATATGACAACTGTATCCTAATTCCTTGACACGTCTGTGTGTGGTGGCTCTTGATGCCTTGACCCCAGCCTCAGTCCATTCCTTGTGAAGTTCACTCAAATTCTTGAATGGATTTTGCTTGACAATCCTCATAAGGCTGCGGCTCTCTCGGTTGGTTGTGCATCTTTTTCTTCCACATTTTTTCCTTCCACTCAACTTTCTGTTAACATGCTTGGATACAGCACTCTGTGAACAGCCAGCTTCTTTGGCAATGAATGTTTGTGGCTTACCCTCCTTGTGAAGGGTGTCAATGATTGTCTTCTGGACAACTGTTAGGTCAGCAGTCTTCCCCATGATTGTGTAGCCTAGTGAACCAAACTGAGAGGCCATTTTGAAGGCTCAGGAAACCTTTGCAGGTGTTTTCAGTTGATTAGCCGATTGGCATGTCACAATATTCTAACTTGTTGGTGGGTTTTTGTTAAATGTGAGCCAAAATCATCACAATTAAAAGAACCAAAGACTTAAACTACTTCAGTCTGTGTGCATTGAATTTATTTAATACACGAGTTTCACAATTTGAGTTGAATTACTGAAATAAATGAACTTTTCCACGACATTCTAATTTAATGAGGTGTGTGTGTGTGTGTGTGTGTGTGTGTGTGTGTATATATATATATATATATATATATATATATATATATATATATATATATATATATATATATATATATATATATATATATATATATACACACACACACACACACATACATATATATACATATATATATATATATATATATATATATATATATATATATATATATAAAATTTAATATTCTTCCTTTGTGTATGTAATATCTATTTGTTATGTTGTGTTTTAAACATGCCAATTTAGTTGAAATGTAACATCCCACATTCCACACTGTTTTTCTTTTCGTAGGGTTGGAATGCAGTGTAAGCTTTGCAGATTTGCCCACAGTAGCTGAGTGGTCCTCTTGAAACACTACAGGTTTTGGAACTCTACAGACTGTTTTGAGTTTTAATGTAAGGTTTTATGACTTTCAAGCATTGTTTTAACAGTTGTGATACTTGATTGCTCTAGCATATTTGTTGAAACTCTGACGTCTTGTTTATTGCTGCAGTGTTTTAAGATACTCTGGCACTTTGAGAACAATTTTGTTACTCCAGCACTTAAATGGCATTTGTGTTGTATTACTCCAGGCATTACAAGAGTAAAGGTAATAGATAATGATTCAAAGATAATAATTTAGCAGAAATCACTATTAAAAAGCCTTTTTTGGTTCTTACTCCGGTTGTGACTCCTGTTTGTTTGTCTTATATCTGGATTTCCACCACAATTATCTGGCATTGTAGACAGGATTCCACATCTAAGGGCCAGCCTCTGAGATTTTCCTGGGTAGAATTAAGTGCACGCAACCCAAAGCTCAACCACTGTAATTGGTCATCTAGTGGAAGACAACCCTGGGAGATCACGGAGTTCGACTCCGTGCCGGAATCATAAACCTTGAAGAAGGCGGGTAATTTTTATTAGAATATCTGATATTCGTATCTAAACGCTCCTAAGGAAACAAATGTAGACTTGGGTTTGTCGATGGTCTGGACCAGCAAAAGGTTCTGGCGGAACATTCAGATGAATTGAATATAATATACTAACGTTAGTGAGGGTTTAGAACCCAACATTTCAGGAGTACCTCTGGAGGTGAAAGCAAGTCCAGAAGAGTAAGTGACGGAGGTTTTGATACATAATATCAGATATATAGCCTATTAGAGTGACAATGGGTAACAACAAAAGTCAACAGGGCCTGAGTGTAACCTTAAAGCAGGATATTTTGGGTAGCCCTAATGCTAATTAAATGAGAACAAATTGTGGATCAGAATCTGTTTTAAAGTTAATCTGGTGGATTGTGATTTTGCACAGAATGAGAGTTTTAGTGGTAGACAAATAGAGTAATTAGAATGTAGATTAAACAGAAAGAGACAGAAGGTAAAAGAGATAAACAGAAGCCAGATTGGTTAGCATTTAATATGTGGAAAGCATCAGCAGGAAAGTGAGCCAGTAAGTCACAGAGAGGTGAAGAAAAGCAGATGTCCTTTTCAAACCCTCTTCCTCTCTATCTATCCACACGAGGATTTACATGGAGCGATGACTTCCCAGAATCCACTGACTTCAAGTTGAGTGACCCGCTCACAGACGCAGAGATGCAAACCTGACTCCCCAATCAGCAGTGAGCCCCTGTCAGAGGAGGATGATTATGAAAGTGAAGGAGAGAACGCCAATGGAGGGAAAGGTTCACCCAGTTCTGACTGTGCAAATGGTAGATGAAGTGGGGTCAGAGTATTAGTTCTTCGAATTGAGCAAGCTAATGAACATCCAGACTTGAGAGAGGTTGGATGGCAAAAGTTCAACATAGAACTAGTTAGGTTTTTGCAGAGAGTTTTGCCCCTCATCACATGAATTGACCCGTTTGATGGGGAGAAAACTGGGAGATATTTCAAGGATACGATTGTGCTGTGTTAACAGAACAACGAAACAGTTACTCATTATTTACATTGTTTGATGGAGGTCCATGACGCTCACAGTGGACTAGAAAAACCTAAAGATATGACAGTTGATCACTTTACAGCCAAAGAACATCTGCAAAGGTGAAGCAAAAGTGCATCCCCTGGGACACTGGAAAGCTAACTCTCATTGAGCAGCATAGAATTCATGCAGAGACATGGTTATCACAAGCTACACAGCAGCAGGCATGGAACAGAGAGAATCAAGCCCACAAAGTTCAATTGACAACGATACAGGCTGTCATACAGGGCAAAGCCAAACAAACACAAAGAGGAAGAGGCCAAGGTGGAAATAGAGGGAGAGGCAGAGGACAAGGTTGGGACAAATAGAATGCGTGTTTCAGCTGTGGAAAACAAGGACATTGATCAAGAGATTGTCCTCAGAAAGAGAGTAATGGAGAGACACGCTACCAGCACGGTGACTGACCTAAAAGGGTGGCACAGGAGGAGGACGACCGACCTGGGTTGGGTGAGTCTCATTTTCTTATGTTTTGCAAAGAAGAAACACTTAAGCAAACCCAAGACTTATCCCAATGAGAAAAGGTTGATAATGCACAGTCCAGTGACTTCTGTGCCAGTCCCAACACAGACCTACAGGGCGCCGGTGGAAATTGGGCTACTGTTGGTCGAAGAAGTAGAGGAGGGAGGAGAGTGCACAGATGGAGAGAGAAGAGGAAAGGTAAGAGTGTAGGACTGAGAATAGGAACTCTGAATGTTGGTACTGTGACAGGGAAAGGTAGAGAGCTGACTGATATGATGGAGAGAAGAAAGGTGGATATTCTGTGTGTACAGGAGACTAGATGGAAGGGTAGCAAGGCTCGTAGTATAGGAGCAGGATTCAAGCTGTTTTATTATGGTGTGGATAGTAAGAGAAATGGGGTAGTTGTGGTCCTGAAGGAGGAGTTTGTGAGGAATGTTCTGGAGGTGAAGAGAGTGTCAGACAGGGTGATGAGTCTGAAGTTAGAGATTGAAGGGGTGATGTTGAATGTTGTTAGTGGTTATGCCCCACAGGTAGGTTGTGAGTTAGAGGAGAAAGAGAGATTCTGGAGTGAATTAGGTGAGGTGATGGCGAGTATTCCCATGGGTGAGAGAGTGGTGATAGGAGCAGATTTTAATGGACATGTTGGTGAGGGGAACAGAGGTGATGAGGAGGTGATGGGCAAGTTTGGAGTTAAGGAAAGGAACCTAGAAGGACAGATGGTAGTGGACTTTGCTAAGAGGATGGACATGACTGTGGTTAACACTTATTTTCAGAAGAGGGAGGAGCATAGAGTGACTTACAAGAGTGGAGGTAGGAGAACACAGGTAGACTACATCCTATGTAGAAGAGGCAATCTGAAAGAAATTAGTGACTGTAAAGTGGTAGTGGAGAGAGTGTAGCCAGACAGCATAGGATGGTGGTGCGTAGGATGACTTTGATAGTCTGTAAGAAGAAGAGGTCAAAGATCGAGGTAGTGGTGGAAGCTGAAAAAGGAGGAATGTTGTGAGGAATTTAGACAGAAGTTGAGGCAGGCACTGGGTGGTCAGGTAGTGCTGCCAGATGACTGGGAAACTACAGCAGAGGTGATCAGGGAGACAGGGAGGAAGGTACTGGGTGTGTCATCTGGAAGGAGGAAAGAAGATAAGGAGACTTGGTGGTGGAATGAGGAAGTTCAGGATAGTATCCAGAGGAAGAGGTTAGCCAAGAAGAAGTGGGGCATGGACAGGACTGAAGAGAATAGACAGGAATGCAAGGAGTAAAGAGTGAGGTGTCTAAGGCCATGCAGAAGGCATATGACGAGTTGTACACTAGGTTAGACACTAGAGAAGGACTTGTACAGGTTAGCTAGGCAGAGGGATCGGGATGGGAAGGATGTGCAGCAAGTTAGAGTTATTAAGGATAGAGATGGAAGGGTGCTCACAAGTGAGGAGAGTGTACAGAGGAGATGGAAGGAGTACTTTGAGGAGCTGATGAATGAGGGGAAAAAAGGGGTGAACTCTGTGGAACAGAAAGTAGATAAGATTAGAAAGGATGAAGTCAGGAAGGCTTTGAAGAGGATGAAAAGAAGTAGAGGGGCATGAAGCCTTTATTATTGCCACACATACATTAAAAAGCACAGTGGAATTCTTTTCTTCGCATATCCTAGCTGAGGAAGTTGGGGTCAGAGCGCAGGGGCAGCTATGATACAGCGCTCCTGGAGCAGAGAGGGTTAAGGGCCTTGCTCAATTGCCCAACAGTGGAGCTTGGTGGTATAGCGGCTTGAACCCCGATCCTCCGATCAACAACCCAGAGCCTTAACCACTTGAGCCACCACTGCCCCCAAAATTGGAGTTTGGAGCCCCCAAAACTGCCCCAAAAAGTGGAAAGGCAGTTGGTCCTGATGACATCCCGGTGGAGGTCTGGAAGTGTCTAGGAGAGGCAGCAGTGGAATTTTTAATTAGTTTGTTCAACAGGGTTTTAGAGAGTGAGAGGATGCCTGAGGAATGGAGAAGTGTGTTAGTGCCGATCTTTAAGAATAAGGGTGACGTGCAGAGTTGCAGCAACTATAGGGGGATAAAGTTGATGAGCCATACAATGAATCTATGGGAAAGAGTAGTGGAAGCTAGGTTAAGGAAGGTAGTGGAAATTTGTGAGCAGCAGTATGGCTTCATGCCCAGAAAGAGCACAACAGATGCAATTTTTGCTCTGAGAATTTGATGGAGAAGTATAGGGATGGTCAAAGGGAGTTGGACTGTGTGTTTGTAGACTTGGAGAAAGCATATGACAGGGTGCCAAGAGAAGAGCTGTGGTACTGTATGAGGAAGTCAGGAGTAACAGAGAAGTATGTCAGAGTGGTGCAGGACATGTATGAGAGGAGCAGGACAGTGGTGAGGTGTGCTGTAGGTCAGACAGAGGAGTTCAAAGTGGAGGTGGGACTGCATCAGGGATCGGCTCTGAGCCCCTTCCTGTTTGCTATAGTGATGGACCAGTTGTCAGAGGAGGTCAGACAGAGGTCTCCTTGGACAATGATGTTTGCAGATGACATTGTGATCTGTAGTGAGAGCAGGGAGCAGGTGGCAGAAAACCTGGAGAGGTGGAGGTTTGCGCTGGAGAGAAGAGGAATGAAAGTCAGTCGTAGTAAGACTGAGTACATGTGTGTGAATGAAAGGGAGGGAAGTGGAACAGTGAGATTACAGGGTGAAGAGGTGAAGAAGGTACAGGAGTTTAAGTACTTGGGGTCAACAGTCCAGAGTAATGGAGAGTGTGGAAAAGAGGTAAAGAAGCGAGTGCAGGCAGGTTGGAATGGGTGGAGAAAGGTGTCGGGAGTTCTGTGTGATAGGAAAATATCAGCGAGAATCAAGGGAAAGGTGTACAGGACAGTGGTTAGACCAGCCATGCTGTATGGTTTAGAGACAGTGTCACTGAGGAAGAGACAGGAGTCAGAGCTAGAGGTAGCAGAGCTGAAGATGTTGAGGTTCTCTTTGGGAGTGACAAGATTGGACAAAAAAGGGGTTAAGGGGGAACCGGGGGTTTAAAAGTTAGGGAGGCCAGATGGTTTGGACATGTTCAGAGGAGGGAGAGTGAGTATATTGGTAGGAGAATGTTGGACATGGAGCTGCCAGGCAGGAGGCGAAGAGGAGGCCAAAGAGGAGGTATATGGATGGAATTAATGAGGATATGAAGCTAGTGGGTGCAAGTGTTGAGGATGCAGAAGATAGGGATAGGTGGAGTGAGATGATTCGCTGTGGCGACCCCTGAAGGGAAAAGTCGAAAGAAGAAGAAGAAGCTGAGAATTGAGGTTCTCAGTTCTGTTTGAAAAGTAGATTTGAAGCCCACATTTTCAAACACTTCATTTTTGCTGGCAGACTGCTTCCCAGTAAACCTGCTGGGCAGAGATTTGATTTGTTTGTTAGGTATTAGTCTAATTAGCACCCTTCAGGGCTTGAAAGTAAGAGCTGAGTCTCAGTTGGCATGTCAAGGTGTGAAATATGACCCATGAGCTCTTTTTCAAGTGTATGAATGGAGACTCTGCACCCAGCCATCACGCAGTACATGCAGAAAAGGTTGTATTGGGATGAACATTGCTGTGTTGTTGAAGTAGATTTGTCACGTAGGTGTTTGGCCGAACAGTTGAAACAAAGAAACAGTTGATGTCTTTTCTGGGCATGTGCTCTTATTGTAGGATGTTAATACTAAATTATGCAATCCTTGAGGCTCCCCTAAGTGCAATATCCCACAGCATGCTTAGTTGGATTCCTGAAGCAAAACAAGCTTTTGAAAACTTGAAATTAGCACTACAAACAATACCAACTTTAGGTATACCAGACCCTAACAAGCCATTCACGCAGACAGTAGATGGAAAAAAAAAGGTTGCATTACATCAGTTTTACTGCAAGATAAGGGAGGAAAACTGAGGCCAGTGGCCCACAGTGTACTGTGCTTAGCCCTGCTACCCTTCTTCCTACAGAGGCAGATGGAGAACCATATAACTGTGTTGCTGTTGTTAATGAAATTTGCAGCCCCAGACCCGACTTGAAGAAGACATCGTTAGATAATCCAGATTTAGAGCTATTTGTAGATGGATCTGCGTCCACACATCCTGAATCAGGCCTTAACTGTTTTGGCTATGCAGTAGTTACACAACATGAGGTGTTCCTGAGCCCCTTCACTTTACTGCCTGTTGGTCTGATACACTCCACACAGAGGTTTTCATCTGACGTGGTTTTGTGTGTGCACACACTGATCTACTGGGGCTGCAGTGGGTTTTGGCGATGTGGCACAAACAATAAAGGCAGCTAGCAATGATAAATAATACTGGTTATCACAAGCACAACAGATAATTCTAGAATAGCACCCACTGTCTAACACACACACACACACACACACCACATTCATGTACATTTAGCCCATACTTATTTGTTGATGAGTTTTTTTCCTCTCATTTTGTTTGATGGTTGCAAAATAAAATAATTATGTACGACAAATTTACTCAAATCGCTGCTTCCGGGAGGACCGTTCTTACACACACTACTGGTTTATGCTTCTTTTAAATTTCCAAAGCATTCACGTGGCTTTGCTGACACATAGCTTCAGACGTGAGTGGTGTGTTTACTGTGTATCAGATACATGCCTTATTGTAATTCTCACAGAGATGATCGATTATGAGGTGGAGTGTTGTATAGACTTTCACTGAAGTGAAAATGAAGTGAAGTGTGTTTTTTAAGTGCCAAACAGCTACATGTTAAACTCCTGACAGGTTCTTTGATTCAAAAGAAAACAAAATGGGGTCTAACTGGATATGTTACTGATATAAAATTTCAGTTTTATACAGAACCCTAAAGAGTTCACCCAGAGAAACAACTGAAGAACCTTTAAGATGATGTTTTTTTTAAATTGTGCATGTGATCTTTCCTTAGAAAAAAAACCCAGTAAGTTATGCTGATATATTTATTCAGTTATGGTTTTACAAAGTGTGCCAATCAAAAACAACAAGAAACATGTGTGTGTTTTATTACATTTAATTTTTGTGACTTTAGCGCACTCAGGCTGTGGGGATCAACAATCTTGTGGGAACTGAAATTGTGGTACTTTCAGTGTTTTGCTCATTTTAGCTCAGTATACTCAGATGATGCTGGTGTTTGGTGTAAAGATTTTTGCTGGACCCATGGAAGCTGTTGACCAGGAATAAACGTGACAACTCATCTACAATTATATTATATAATTACATGTGCATGTTATACTGCACTGTTTATTAATTAGATGGTTAGTTTGTTAGCATGACTAGCATAGTTTCATACCATATTCGTTATACAGTGGTGTGAAAAAGTGTTGGCCCCCTTCCTGATTTCTTATTTTTTTGCATGTTTGTCACACTTTAATGTTTCAGATAGAGCTGAAACGAACTTGGGTTCTGCAGCAGGACTGATCCAAAACACATCAGCAAGTCCACCTCTGAATGGCTGAAGAAAAACAAAAAGAAGACTTTGGAGTGGCCGAGTCAAAGTCCTGACCTCAATCCCATTGAGATGCTGTGGCATGACCTTAAAAAGGTGGTTCATGCTCGAAAACCCTCCAATGTGGCTGAATTACAACAATTCTGCAAAGATGAGTGGGCCAAAATTCCTCCACAGCGCTGTAACAGACTCATTGCAAGTTATCGAAAACGTTTGATTGCAGTTGTTGCTGCTAAGTGTGGACCAACCAGTTATTAGGCTTAGGGGGCAAACACTTTTTCACACAGGGCCATGTAGTTTTGGATTTTGTTTTCCCTTAATAATAAAAACCTTCATTTAAAAACTGCATGATGTGTTTACTTGTGTTATCTTTGACTAATATTTAAATGTGTTTGATTATCTGACACATTAAAGGGTGACAAACATGCAAAAAAATAAGAAATCAGGAAAGGGGGCCAACACTTTTTCACACCACTGTATTACATGCAACTTTTTAATTTAAAAGTAGTGATGTTGTGTTTTTATTAAGCATCAAGTCAATATAACAATTTGATTTTTAATATTTCAACAGAGTGGTCATTTTTCACCATCCTTTTATCAATACAAATAAGCAATACCCAGAAGTAAGAATGGACTACATTTCCCATGCAGCTCTGTCATTACTAATTTGCAGTGTAGAACAAAATAATAAAAGTTTAACAGAGGAGGAACATGACATAAACGGTAAGCGTGTTTCTGCAGCTTTGTTATTTGTTTGTGGTTACAAAATAAGAATTAAAAATAAATAATATTACTGAAAGGTGTGCTAAAAGTTTTAGAAGTACGTCTAACAGCAGGCTAGATAACTGTGGTGTGCTAAACACACATCTAGACATGGCTTAGAGCACGAAACATAGGTTTAAATAGAATTTTTCATCATTTTTGTTGTTGATGTTACAAATAGTAATAATATTGGCCAAGTCTTTTCGGTATATTTTTTAATATATAAGGAGCCCAGGTGTTAAACATGTTAAATGTTGGAGATCTGATTAAAAATAAGTATTTTTGCTAGCAGTAAACAGCAGTACTATATTTTTAAAGCTTCTATATGACAGGATGCCCACTGGATCCAATCCCTTCAGCTATGCTCCAGACCATCTCACCTGACCTCCTATCCTTCATCACCACAGTCATCAATGGATCCTTAACATCTGGTCATGTTCCAACTGTCTTTAAGAAAGCCAGGGTCATCCCCATCCTGAAGAAACCTACTCTGGATCCCGCAGACATCAGCAACTACAGACCGGTATCACTTCTCTCATTCCTTTCAAAAATTCTCGAACTTGTTGTTTGTAATCAGCTGTCTGACTAGCTCATGCAGAATACCTCCATGACCCCAACCAGTCTGGCTTCAAAGCAGCACATTCCACAGAGACTGCCCTTTTGGCAGTCACTGAGAAACTACATGCTGCTAGATCAGCCAAACTGTCATCGGTCCTCATCCTCCTCCACCTGTCTGCAGCATTTGACACAGTAAACCACAAGACTCTCTTGTCCACCCTCAGGAGTCTTGGAATTTGTGGAACAGAATGGGAATGGTTTGCTTCCTACCTGGATGGTCGCTCATATCAGGTAACGTGGAAGGGATTGACATCTGCTCCACGCAGACTCTCTACTGGTGTCCCACATGGCTCAGTACTTGGTCCTCTCCTTTTCTCCCTCTATACTCACTCTCTTGGCAAAGTTATATCCTCACATGGATTTTCATACCACTGCTATGCCGATGACACCCAACTTATCTTCTCCTTCCCTTCCTCAGATACCATGGCTTCTGCTCGGATCTCAGCGTGTCTGGTGGACATTTCATCTTGGATGACAGCTCATCAGCTGAAACTCAATCCCAGCAAAACTGAGCTGCTGGTCATCCCAGGTGATCCATCCCCAGCCCAAGACCTTGCGATATCTCTGAGCAACTCCATGATTTCCCCTTCAGCCACTGCTCGCAACCTTCGGGTAACCATGGACAATCAACTGTCCTTTTCCTCCCATGTCACTAATGTGACACACTCATGTCAGTTTCTTCCGTACAACATCAGAAGGATTCGGCCATTTCTTTCCACACAGGCTACTCAGGTGCTTGTTCAGTCTCTGGTCATTTCGAGATTGGACTACTGCAACTCTCTTCTGGCAGGTCTACCTCTGAACGCAATTCGCCCACTGCAAATGATCCAAAATGCAGCTGCACGACTTGTTTTCAACCTGCCTAAGTTCTCCCACACCACTCCATTGCTGTGTTCCCTCCACTGGCTTCCGGTAGCTGCACGCATCAGATTCAAAACACTAATGCTTGCCTACAAAGCCAAGAATGGACCAGCGTCATCTTACCTCAAAGCTCTCGTCACTCCTCGCACTGCACCTCGCTCACTCAGATCCACTAGCACTGCTTGACTGGTCCCACCATCTCTCAGGGAAAAAGGTAGGTATACATCTAGACTCTTCTCTGTTCTGGCACCGAGGCGGTGGAACGAACTTCCCCTAGGTATCCGTATGGCCGAGTCTCTGACGTCTTCAAATGGCAATTGAAGACTTACCTCTTCCTGAAGAACTTAAACTAGCTCTTATTTTTCCCTGTTTATGTATTATGTTGCAAAGTTTAAAAAAAAAAAAAAAAAAAAAAATTCCAAGTCAGTTTAGGTTAATGGTATCCCAAGTTTGTGTCCTATTGAACCAGTGTTAATGTATTCATTGACTGAGAACTAAAGCACTTTTGTACGTCGCTCTGGATAAGAGCGTCTGCCAAATGCCAGAAATGTAAATGTAAATGGATTACAGGATGAAGATCACACTGATTTCTGTGAAACATCAGGGAGAATAATCTGAGACGGGTACTTTTTACTTTTGGGTACGGATGGACGGACAAGCAGAGAGTTGAGCTTCTCTTTGAGTACAAGAAAAGAGACAACAACAAACTCAACAACAACAAGATGACAAAAACCTTCTCTCTGCGTCGAAATGACGTAGTCCTCAAGAAACTACCTGTGATTGACTTAATTTGTGCTTTCCCAGGTATGTTGAACATTTGAAATTGTGTTCTTCAATATAATGTGGCAAAGTTTCTCTCTCGCTCTCTCTCTCTCTTTCTCTCTCTTTCAGAAGAGAGGTGCTGTCAGGAGGAAACTTGATGATGCCCTTGACCTTTTAAATGAGGTATGTACATATACCAATTATATGTAATGTACATATAACAATCTAGGACTCAGCTTTAGGTACTAGCATTCTAAAGTCTGTACTTATTTATGTATGTTATTATTTTTTATTTTTAGAACGGCAGCACCGAGTCCCGAAGAGAAGCTGTGATCAGAGTCCTCATTTTCTACCTTGGTGAAGAGACAGAGGATTTAATCAAAGACTACCAGGTACAGAATACACCTAAGTATCTAAGTCAATGTCCTGCCCCCATAAGACAAGGTAGTGTAATCTAAGATAGCCGATGGCCTAGTGGTATGGTGTTTCTACACAATTTTTCATTAAATTGAAGGCATGCTTCAAAACTTCGTCATAACTACAGATAAGTGATTATAGTTTTTGGAAAATTAATACAGTACAATATAACGAATAGACTTGCAACAAGTGGAGATGAGCAAGGTAAGCACTATTTGTATATACACTATATAGCTAAAAGTTTTGGGACGTCTGCCTTAACATGCACATGAACTTTAATGACATCCCATACTTAATCCGTAGCGTTTAATATGGAGTTGGCCCGCTCCTTGCAGCTATAACAGCTTCAAGTCTTCTAGGAAGGCTTTCCACAAAGTTTAGGAGTGTATTTATGGGAATTTTTGACCGTTGCGCTAGAAGTGCGTTTGTGAGGTCAGGCACTAATGTTAGACGAGAAGGCCTGGCTCGCAGTCTCCGCTCTAATTCATCACTCCAGAGAACACGTCTCCACAGCTCTGGAGTCCAGTGGTGGCGTGCTTTACACCACTTCATCCGACGCTTCGCATTGCACTTGGCGATGTAAGGCTTGGATGCAGCTGCTCGGCCATTAGAACCCATTCCACAAAGCTCTCTACACACTGATCTTGAGCTAATCTGAAGACCACACGAGGTCTGTAGCTATTGAGTCTTCAGAAAGTTGGTGACTTCTGCGCACTGTGGAAAAATGTGCCGAGACCTTCTTGATAAAAATCTGCTGCCATCTGCCAGGATGATGAAGATGAAATGAGGGCAGACATTTCAGCAAGACAATGATCCCAAACACACAGCCAAGGAAACTCTTGACTGGTTTCAGAGAAAGAAAATAAAGCTGCTAGAATGGCCCAGCCCCTGTCCCTTGTGTTCAGTTTCACCATTATGCAATCTAAGTGGCTTTGTGTTGGGTAGAATATTTAGAGGTGGTTTCTGCAGTACAGAGTCTTATGTCTGTATTAATCCAGACTCTTAATCAGAGTCCAGCACCACCACGTCAACAGGCTCAGGTCAGTCAGATACAGGGTCAGGGGCAGCAGGTGCATGCTGGCGGTGTAATGAAGCATAGATTCCCCGTGCAATGTTTTCATGATAACACTTAATAAAAAGCTAGATTTGCAGTTGTACAGTGCCTTTCAAAAGTATTCATACCCCTTGAGCTTTTCCACATTTTGTCACGTTACAACCACAAATGTAAATGTATTTTATTGGGATTTTATGTGATAGGCCAACACAAAGTGGCACATAATTCTGAAGTGAAAGAAAAATGATAAATGGTTCTGAAATTTTTTTACAAATAAAAATCTGAAAAGTGTGGGTTGCATTTGTATTCAGCCTGTTCAATCCATCATCTGAAAAGGGAAAGAGTCTGGCACAACTGCAAACCTGCCAAGACATGGCTGTCCACCTAAACTGACAGGCCAGGCAAGGAGAGCATTAATCAGAGAAGCAGCCAGAGAAGCTTTCTGACAGTGACACACCCAAGGTGTATGCTGTTTGTGTGTATGTGTGTATGTGTGTGTGTGTGTGTGTGTGTGTGTGTGTGTGTGTAACAGGAGCTCAGTGCCAGGTTAGGACAGCTAAATGATGGTCACATGGATCAGTTCACTGACCTGATTTTAATCAACAGACAGAAAACAAAATTACTTAATTAAATTAATTAAAATTATTCAGTTCCATCTCCAGGTAACACACACACCCTTTGTATAAGTCAACCCTTTGCCTAAAATAATCAATACAATTCATGAAGATGTTAACGTGTGTGTGCTTTAGGCCGACTCCATAGAATAACCTGATTGGTCAGTATGGCTTACAGGACAATCTCTTATACTGTGAGTATCTCGTCTTTTCTTTTCTTGTAATGTGTGTGTATGTGTGTGTATTGTAGCATGACTAGTGTATTCTAGTCTATTCTAGTAAGTGTTTGTGTGAGTTTGTCGTGGGGAGGGGTGTTTAGGGCACCTCTTCATGTGCATTTACACATTTTTGGTGCTGTCTATGCCACTGTCCTTGGTACTGTCTCTCATTGTCTGCTTCTGACTGTCTGTCATGTTTTTTCATTAGTGTCTCTAACTCTAGTGCCATGATGTCCTTGATGGTGTCTGCGGCGCTGTCTCTTTGAGATACTTGTCAATCACTGTATGTTTATTATCAGAGTAATCGTCCCTCATATGACAAGATTTGTATTTGTAAAAGAAGAAAAAGATAGAAAATATTTGTTAGACATTATACAAAGAGCAGCTTGTTATTTAATTATCTTGAGAACGTTTTGTAAATGTTAAAGTATTCAGTACATTTACCCAGTGTCAATGATGCACACTGTTCAGGAAACTAGTTGTTTGGGTTCTGGGAATTCCTGATCCATTGAACTACATTAAGAAGCGTTTTAAAGACAGGAAGTTGCGGTTCCTGCAGTCAGTGTGTGTGGATGAAGCCATACTGGGTCAGCTGGAGGTCAACCTCCTTCCCAACCTTCCAGCTGCTGTTGCCAATTTGCCTCTCATTGGATGACTCAGTCTTCTTCTTCTTTCGGCTTCTCCCTTCAGGGGTCGCCACAGCGAATCATCTCTCTCCACCTATCCCTATCTTCTGCATCCTCAACCCTTGCACCCACTAGCTTCATATCCTCATTAATTACATCCATATACCTCCTCTTTGGCCTTCCTCTTTGCCTCTTGCCTGGCAGCTTCATGTCCAACATTCTCCTACCAATATACTCACTCTCCCTCCTCTGAACATGTCCAAACCATCTTAATCTGGCCTCCCTAACTTTGTCCCCCAAACGTCCAACATGAGCTGTCCCTCTGATGTACTCGTTCCTAATCCTGTCCAACATTGTCACTCCCAAAGAGAACCTCAACATCTTCAGCTCTGCTACCTCTAGCTCTGACTCCTGTCTCTTCCTCAGTGACACTGTCTCTAAACCATACAGCATGGCCGGTCTCACCACTGTCCTGTACACCTTCCCCTTGATTCTCGCTGATATTTTCTGATCACACAGAACTCCCGACACCTTTCTCCACTCATTCCAACCTGCCTGCACTCGCTTCTTTACCTCTTTCCCACACTCTCCATTACTCTGGACTGTTGACCCCAAGTACTTAAACTCCTGTACCTTCTTCACCTCTTCACCCTGTAACCTTACTGTTCCACTTCCCTCCCTTTCATTCACACACATGTACTCAGTCTTACTACGACTGACTTTCATCCCTCTTCTCTCCAGCGCAAACCTCCACCTCTCCAGGTTTTCCTCCACCTGCTCCCTGCTCTCACTACAGATCACAATGTCATCTGCAAACATCATTGTCCAAGGAGACTCCTGTCTGACCTCCTCTGACAACTGGGCCATCACTATAGCAAACAGGAAGGGGCTCAGAGCCGATCCCTGATGCAGTCCCACCTCCACATTGAACTCCTCTGTCTGACCTACAGCAGACCTCACCACTGACCTGCTCCTCTCATACATGTCCTGCACCACTCTGACATACTTCTCTGCTACTCCTGACTTCCTCATACAGTACCACAGCTCTTCTCTTGGCACCCTGTCATATGCTTTCTCCAAGTCTACAAACACACAGTGCAACTCCCTTTGACCATCCCTATACTTCTCCATCAAAATTCTCAGAGCAAAAATTGCATCTGTTGTGCTCTTTCTGGGCATGAAGCCATACTGCTGCTCACAAATTTCCACAACCTTCCTTAACCTAGCTTCCACTACTCTTTCCCATACCTTCATTGTATGGCTCATCAACTTTATCCCCCTATAGTTACTGCAACTCTGCACGTCACCCTTATTCTTAAAGATCGGCACTAACACACTTCTTCTCCATTCCTCAGGCATCCTCTCACTCTCTAAAACCCTGTTGAACAAACTAGCTAAAAATTCCACTGCTGCCTCTCCCAAACACTTCCAGACCTCCACCGGGATGTCATCAGGACCAACTGCCTTCCCACTTTTCATCCTCTTCAAAGCCTTCCTGACTTCATCCTTTCTAATCTTATCTACTTTCTGTTCCACAGAGTTCACCCCTTCTACTCTTTTTTCCCTCTCATTTTCCTCATTCATCAGCTCCTCAAAGTATTCCTTCCATCTCCTCTGTACACTCTCCTCACTTGTGACATTGGATGACTCAGTGACGTTGATAAATCATGTGGTCCACTCGGTGCAAGTTCAGTCCAGTGTTCGGATTCTTGGCACTGCTGTAATCAGCGAGAAGTTCATTAGCAGCTGCCTGGCACTTTTTGATGACATCATGCAGCAAAAAGCTCAGGAAGTAAGAACACCATCAGCTGAACATAGTTAAAAGGTCAGTACTACTCCAACAGAGATCACTAAGGTGTGTGTGTGTGTGTACAGGAAATGAAGAGTCAGTATCTATCAAAAGTGTCCTTCGTGTTCTGTAAGTCCTTTAAGTCCTGTAAGTTGCGAGGTGGGATCTTTGCAACTTACAGGACTTAAAGGACTTAGAAGACTTAAACAATCTGCTGCTAACATCTTGGTGCCAGATACCACAGCACACCTTCAGGGATCTAGTGGAGTCCATGCCTCGACGGGTCAGGGTTGTTTTGGCAGCAAAAGGAGGACCAACACAATGTTAGTCCGGTGGTCATAATGTTATGGCTGATCGGTTTACAAACACAGTTATCCACTAATTGCACTAATCAAATGCACAATACCACAATTATACACTACATAAACTCCTGTGTCTTTTTTTTTTTTTTTAAGATAGGTTCTCTTCATACATACACACTCTTTACTGTGTGTGTGTGTGTGTATGTGTGTTGCAGGCAGTGGTTGACAAGGCACATGTTCTGCATCTGACTGTTTTACTTCTGTTTCAGCAACATACACACTGCATGCTGCTTGCTCTGGGACAGTGTGTGGGGAACATCATACACACACTGCAGAGTAAACTCTCACAAGTACATGTGCGCACACATATCTTTTTCCAAGATCGCGGCGCTGCAGTAGCACGCAGCGGCCACTCCGGATCCAAAATGGTGCTATTTCTGTGTTTTAGCCCAAATACCAAAGTGCATGGACACCGTAGACAGTGGTGTTCATGCGTACAACCGCCAGACTCTCATACAGTACAGAAATCATGCAATTACCAACCTGCATGATGATGTACTCAAAAAACTCTGCGACCTTGGCTTGCTGCGAAGACCAGGCCTTCAGTCCTCGACATCGCCTAATGTTGGTGGCCTGGATCGGAGAGGATGGGTGGGTGTTCGTGCTAGGCTAAAAACAAACCCTAGCCGGCCGGCTCTCCCATGCATCATTCTGTCTATCTGCTCCCTGGATAATAAACTGGACTACATCCGACTCCAGCGAACTACACGGCCTGAGTACAGAGACTGCTGCATTTTTGTTTTTATGGAGACGTGGCTCAGCAACAGAGTTCCGGACGCCGCCATTCAGCTAGACGGGCTAACCACGTTTCTTGCCAACAGAAATGCAGCTCTGTGCGGTAAGACTCGCGATGGCGGTGTGGGTGTTTACATCAACACGGAATGGTTCAAGAACTCTGTGCTTGTTTCTAGTTACTGTTCATCGCTAGTGGAGTTTGTGACTGTTAGATATAGACCATTTTATTTACCACAGGAATTCACCACCGCTTTCATTTTTGGAGTGTACATTCCCCCCAGTGCTAATGCAAAATAGGCTCTGTGTGAGCTTTACGGAGCTATTAGCGACCTGCAGAATGCTCACCTCGACAGACTGTTCATTATCGCGTAACTCTCAAGTCTGTTCTCCCTAAATTCCATCAGTATGTGGACTTTGCAATGAGAGGCACGAACACGCTTGATCTTGTTTATACAAACATTCCCGGTGCGTATCGTGCAGAGTCCCACCCCCACCTCGGCTATTCAGACCACATCTCTTATGTTGATTCAGCATACAGACCGCTTGTCAGACGCTCTAAACCGGTTCTGAAACAGGTTAAAACCTGGCCAGCAGGAGCCATCTCTGCTCTTCAGGACTGTTTTGAGTGCACTGACTGGAATATGTTCAGGGAGACTGCAACCAACAGCGACTCTATCAACTTGGAGGAGTACACAACATCAGTGACCAGCTACAACGGCAAGTGCATCGATGACGTGACCGTCTCCAAGACCATCACCACACGCTCCAAGCAGAAACCATGGATGACTGCAGAAGTGCGTGCTCTCCTGAAGTCGAGAGACTCCGCCTTCAGAGCTGGGGATAAGGAGGCCTTAAGAACACCGAGGGCCAAACTGTCTCGAGCCATCAAAGAGGTGAAGCGCACGCACGCCCAGAGAATCCACGGCCACTTTCAAGACAGCAGAGACTCCCGGCGCATGTGGCAGGGCATACAGGCGATCACAAACTACTAGACCACACCATCTGCCTGTGACAGTGACACCTCCCTCCCAGATGCGCTTGAATGACTTCTACGCTCAGTTCGAGGCACAGAACAACGTAGCAGAGAGGAAGACCATCCCTCCTCCCAACGAGCAGGTGCTCTGTCTTTCCACGGCTGACGTGAAGAGAACTCTATGCAGAGTTGACCCACAGAAGTCTGCTGGACCAGACAGCATTCCTGACAGAGTGCTCAGGGAATGTGCAGAACAGCTAGCGGATGTCTTCATTGACATCTTCAACATTTCCCTGAGCAGCACCGTTGTTCCTATGTGCCTCAAGACAACGACCATCGTCCCCGTGCCAAAGAAGTCTACAGTATCATGCCTCAATGACTACCATCCCGTTGCACTCACACCTATTGTGATGAGATGCTTCGAGAGGCTCGTCATGAGGCACATCAAGACTCAGCTACCGCCCTCACTAGACCCCTTGCAGTTTGTGTATCGTCCGAATTGCTCCACGGACAATGCCATCACCACAACCATCTGTCCCTCACACACCTGGACAATAAGGACGAATGCTGTTCATAGACTTTAGTTCAGCATTCAACACAATCATCCCTCAGCACCTGATTGAGAAACTGAGCCTGAACACCTCCTTCTGCAACTGGATCCTGGACTCTGACAGGGAGACCTCAGTCAGTCAGAATCAAGAACAGCTTCTCCAGCACCACCACACTGAGCACTGGAGCCCCTCAGGGCTGTGTGCTCAGCCCACTGTTGTTCACTTTGCTGACTCACGACTGTTCATTAATGCACAGTTCGAACCGCATTGTTAAGTTTGCCAATGACACGACCGTGGTGGGTCTCATCAGCAAGAATGACGAGTCAGCATGTAGAGAGGACGTGCAACGTCTAACAGCCTGGTGTAAAGCCAACAGCCTGTCTCTGAATGTTGACAAGATGAAAGAGATGGTTGTTGACTTTAGGAGAGCACAAAGTGACCATTCTCCACTGTTCATCAACAGATCCCCTGTGGAGATCGTCAAGAGCACCAAATTCGTTGGTGTGCATCTAGCAGAGAACTTCACCTGGTCACTCAACACCACTTGCAGCAGCGCCTCTACTTCCTGCGGAGGCTTAGGAAAGCCCATCTACCTCCCCCCATCGTGACCATGTTCTACAGAGGGACCATCGAGAGCGTCCTGAACAGCTGCATCACTGCCTGGTTTGGGAATTGCACCGTCTCAGATTGCAAGATTCTGCAGCTAGTGAGGACAGCTGAGAAGATCATTGGAGTCTCTCTCCCCTCTATCATGGACATGTACACCATATGCTGCATCTGCAAAGCAAACAGCATTGTGGATGACCCTACACACCCCTCACACACACACTCTTCACTCTCCTGCCGTCTGGAAAGAGGTACCGAAGAATTCGGGCCCTCACAACCAGACTATGTAACAGATTCTTTCCACAAGCCATCAGACTTCTTAACACCCAGAATTGAACTACTAGCTCTCTCTCTATTATTAAGGGAAAACAAAATCCAAAACTACATGGCCCTGTGTGAAAAAGTGTTTGCCCTCTAAGCCTAATAACTGGTTTGTCCACCCTTAGCAGCAACAACTGCAATCAAGCGTTTTCTATAACTTGCAATGAGTCTGTTACAGCGCTGTGGAGGAATTTTGGCCCACTCATCTTTGCAGAATTGTTGTAATTCAGCCACATTGGAGGGTTTCGAGCATGAACCACCTTTTTAAGGTCATGACATAGCATCTCAATGGGATTGAGGTCAGGACTTTGACTAGGCCACTCCAAAGTCTTCATTTTGTTTTTCTTCAGGCATTCAGAGGTGGACTTGCTGGTGTGTTTTGGATCATTGTCCTGCTGCAGAACCCAAGTTCGCTTCAGCTTGAGGTCACAAACTGATGGCCGGACATTCTCCTTCAGGATTTTTTGGTAGACAGCAGAATTCATGGTTCCATTTATCACAGCAAGTCTTCCAGGTCCTGAAGCAGCAAAATAGCCCCAGACCATCACACTACCACCACCATATTTTACTGTTGGTATGATGTTCTTTTTCTGAAATGCGGTGTTACTTTTACGCCAGACGTAAAAGGACACAGACCTTCCAAAAAGTTCAATTTTTGTCTCGTCAGTCCACAGAGTATTTTCCCAAAAGTCTTGGGGATCATCAAGATGTTTTCTGGCAAAACTGAGACAAACCTTTATGTTCTTTTTGCTCAGCAGCGGTTTTCGTATTGGAACTCTGCCATGCAAACCATTTTTGCCCAGTCTCTTTCTTATGGTTGAGTCATGAACACTCACCTTAACTGAGGCAAGTGAGGCCTGCAGTTCTTTGGATGTTGTTGTGGGGTCTTTGTGACCTCCTTGATGAGTGGTCGCTGTGCTCTTGGTGTAATTTTGGTCGGCCGGCCGCTCCTGGGAAGGTTCCCCGCTGTTCCGTGTTTTCTCCATTTGTAGATAATGGCTCTCACTGTGGTTCGCGGCAGTCCCAAAGCTTTAGAAATGGCTTTATAACCTTTTCCAGACTGATAGATCTCAATTACTTTCTTTCTCATTTGTTTTTGAATTTCTTTGGATCTCGGCATGATGTCTAGCTTTTGAGGATCTTTTGGTCTACTTCACTTTGTCAGGCAGGTCCTATTTAAGTGAGTTCTTGCGAACAGGTGTGGCAGTAATCAAGCCTGGATGTGGCTAGAGAAATTGAACTCAGGTGTGATAAACCACAGTTAAGTTATGTTTTAACAGGGGGGCAAACACTTTTTCACACAGGGCCATGTAGTTTTGGATTTTGTTTTCCCTTAATAATAAAAACCTTCATTTAAAAACTGCATGATGTGTTTACTTGTGTTATCTTTGACTAAGATTTAAATGTGTTTGATTATCTGAAACATTAAAGTGTGACAAACATGCAAAAAAAATAAGAAATCAGGAAGGGGGCCAACACTTTTTCACACCACTGTATATGTATTGCACATCACATTCTGTCAACATTGCACATGTTTTGTGTCCTGTCTTGTGTTCTTTTTGTACTTGTCTTTGCACTGTTGTCCTTGCACACTTTGCACTTTATATAGCTAGAACAAACTCCTGTCCTAGCTCTGTGTTGTTGTTTCGGTTTTTGTAATTACATGTTGTGTGTTGTTATAATGTAGCACCAGGGTCCTGGAGAAACGTCTCATTTCACTATGTACTGAGTCAGCTATATGTGGTTGGAATGACAATAAAAGCTTCTAAAAGCTTCTTGACTCTCTAACTGACTAATCTGATGTCTGTGACTAAAGCGTGTACAGCCTGTGTGTGTGTGTTTTAGGGTCAGTATGAGCTGTTGATGCAGTATCATACTCTGGTGGTGAAGCAGTTGGTGGGGAAAAACCTGAGCAGATGGATGGAGAAAGCAAAGGATCAGCTGAAGAAACTCACTAATGACATTAAAGAGCTCGTCTTTGCACCCAGGAAAACATCTAACTTAAATGAAACAGAAGGGGTGGAGCCAGTGTGTGGACACATGTCAAAGAGGGAGGTGGAGATGGGGGATGGACAGGAGAGCATGGCTGAGAATAAGGATGAGAAAAACAGAGCATGGCAGATGATGTAATGAAACCTAGAAGTCTTGATGAATAGCTTATAGATGAATGTTTCATTATTTTACACTGATTGTTGTTATTGTCTGATCCTGACGATTAAACACAAAAAATCTGCATGTGTGTTGTGTTTTATGCATTAAAACTTGCTGAAAAACATCATCTGGCCATCAAAACAAGCCCATGACGTATTTATTTAACTGTGCTTTGTTACTTCCACTCCAAAACTTGGTAGGCATTACCAATGAGCTTAATAAACATAGCGCTCCAGGTGAGCTCTTTAATGGTATTCTTTCCACTGATTAAGATGATTTCTATTTAGCTAGAGTTAGCACCTTAGCTAGCATGGCTATGCTACTGGCGGGATGGCAGAAATCTAAGAGAGATGGACACTGTTAACATGGTTTGCAAATTGGCCGAATTCATCCTCGGCTCTGGACAAGACTCCCCAGACGTCATCTAGAACTCTATAATAATGGAGAGGTTTCTTGTGCCAGGCAGCCAGTGTTGCTTCCTCCCATCGTGCCATAAAAATGTTAGCAAACCTCTTCCACCTTGGCCATACCCTTGACCTGAAGATAATACTTGGAATCAAATTCAAAATCAATTTTTGGTAAGATTGATCTTTTGTCCTTAAGATGTCCCCATGTCTATTTTGGTGTCCTCAGGTCAATTTTGATGTCTTTATGTTGTCCTTAAGGTACCCCATGTCTATTTTGGTATCCTTAATGTGCCCTTAAGGCATCCCCAGGTCTATTTTGGTGTCTCCTGGGCTAAACAACATTCAGATAACACTCCCAAAAGGACTATGTAATTCCCTGACTTTTGGGATTTTTTTGATAGGTGGTCAGTCTATGTCATTACAGAGCTAGCTCTGAATCATTATGGTGAATAAATAATGACCCCTACTGGCTATGATCATGACTGGCTTTCACTCAGGGCATCTCATGTTTGCAAGAAGCTCTGCTCCATTTTTTGTTTTTGTGATCTAAAATAAGAATCTATCTTAGGGTATAGATTATGATTGCCATAAAATGTTTACAGTAGGTTTAGGCTTAAGTTTTAAGACCAACATTCTGGCTTAGTGCTTAAGATATTGGGCTACTGATCTGAAGGTTGTGTGTTTACATCCCAGGTCCACCAAGCTGCCACTGCAGCAAGGCCCTTAACCCTCAGGTGTACAAAATGAGATAAATTGTAAGTTGCTCTGGATATCTGCCAAATGCCAGAAATGTAAATGTAACCACCATCCTCTCAACCCAATGCCCCAAACATCCAAGACTATAAACCCCCAGTGCTGGCTGATATGTGGCTTGATGTCATTGGGATCATAGAGTACAATATTATGAAGTGGTCTGAATTGATTTGGATCAATTTACATTTTGATTGTTCTTTATTCTGAGAATAGGGTAGGTCATATCTGTGCTGATTTGCAGTATTTACCTCCTGCCTCTAGGTGTCAGTAGTGTTGCCTAATTGGATGGTAACTTATCTATGTATGGGAGAGTAAAAAAAAATATTTAAGAGACTAGAAGGAACGACGGTGTAGGTTTAATACGAAATAACAGCAAATATTTAAAGTGCTATTATTTAGGAGAACAAAACAATGCTTAAATGAGTTAACATGGTTTGATTAACTAACTAAATATTTTGAACGGATTTTAAATATTTACAGTAAAACAAATTTGGCTTAGTACATTTGAATGTTTCTTTAAATCTTACATCTCCCAGTTTTAAAACGTACAGGAATCATTTTGGTAAGATTGATCTAAACGTTAAGCATTTATTTTTATAAACACTCTGAGTATTTGGGTATTCATTTTGTATTTAAAAAGTATCTTGAAGTATCTAAAACCACGCCCCCAACAGTCTGGGTGCGTGTAGATGAAGCGTGCTTTCAGAAAGAGCGGCTGCTTTAAACACAGTTAACGACACCAGCTGCTCTCCATCGCCATAACGAGAACTTCTGCTGCTTCTACAAGACCAAAAGTAATTTCTAGAGTTTAGTTTTCTTTATAGGTTTGTGTTTTTATTTCTGCGTTTTAAATGCGTTATTTATTAAGCAATATTAAAGTGATTTGATATGCTAGCGGACTTTAATAGCCAGCTGAGTTAGTGCACATCTTAACTAATCAAGCACGTTAGTCTATTAGTCAACTAATCAAGTCAGATAAGTTAAAATGGAGCTAATAAATTAAATTGGCTTCGGTGGTTGGCATGTCAAGTGAATATTTAGTTGTGTGTGTTCGTGTTAAGGTGTGTGTGTGTGTGTGTGTTTAGTTGTGTGTTTACTTGGTTAACTAGCTTCACCACGCAGTCGAATAGTTAGTGGATGAATAGAAAGGTTAGGTTTCCGGAGAAATCTAGCCTAAGTAATTATCCACCTGAGAGACAGGCTGCATTTAAACGCTGTGAAATCGCGGAAGGGAGTTGACCGTAGCATGGGTAAAAGCACAGCTCATTAGTTGTAGTATTTTTAATGACTCTTGGTGTGATGCGCCTCAATGCTGTAACTATAGCGCGCTCCTTTTAACCTGCTGTGAGCACTTCAGCTGAGTTCTGATCTGTCTCTACAACCGGGTTTATTCCACAGAGATATTAACATGCACGCATATTTTCTGTATTTTCTTTATCAGAAATAATTAACAACACTGGGCACAAAAAAAAATCTTATAAAACTCATATATTGACATTCTCTTGTAGAGATAAAATGCTACAAATGATCAGCCCTCTCGCAAATGCCCTCTGTTATGTAACTGAAAAGAGTGACGAGACATTAACCGTAGAGGTGAAATCCATCAGTTCAGAGAAAGCTGCGTTTCAGCAGTCTGCTGATTATCATCACCATTTTATTGATTGATTTTTATTTTGCTTAATGATCTCTTGAATTGTGCAGATTTTTTTTTTTGTTTAAAAAAATCAGAATCACAAAATGGAGGCCAATGAGCTTCAGTTATTCTGTCTAACATGGCATCATAATTTGTTGGGTTTATTTCATTGAGATCAGGAGTGATTTTGTAAGTGTCGGAACTTAGATCCCATCCAGGTGGACATATCGCAGGGTGGAAGTTGAGTTGGCCTCTGTTTCCCCTTAGTTTTCCATGATCAATTAAACTATCAAATCAAACTTAGTAAAATATCAAATTCAAAACAAATATGAAACTCTAAACTATCAACACTTAAATGATGAGAGGTCAGTCAGCAGACGAGAAGGAGCAGGTCTTTATTCAGCAATACACAGTTGCATGCATTTCTGAAGAGAGCAGCTGGTCGACAAGCTGTTCCGAAAAGCTGGTCTGAAGAACTTTCAAAATTCCCTACTATTTATACACGTTTATTCTAATTCAGCTTTAACATTTCATGCCCCTCGTTTGGGCCCCTCCTTATCTAATTTACATATCTGTGGCCTTTACAGAACGTCTCGACTTTCTTTGTTTTGAACACGATGTTCCTTTCATCTCCTTGTGACTTGACATATTATTGACCTTTTCTAGACATTTGAAAGTTTGTTTAAATGTTGCAAAGTCAGCATTACAGTTCCAGGTTCTTCTGCATTTTATTGGCCTAGCACGGTGCAAAGCAAGCTTTGCAGTTACCAGCTGTTCAAATGTTCCAGTAACCCCACTGTCTATCCTCCTGTCTAGTTTTTGTTCCTCCTTTTTTCAATCTTGGTGCAAATCTTGGGCTCTAATCATAGTCTGCATTTTTTAAAAGGAAAAATTTAAATAGTCGCATGATATGCAACTTACTCATCCAATTACCCATTAGCTCAATCGGCCGGTCGTGCTATCCCACTGATCCCATTGGATAGGCTGACTGACTAAACTGCAATTTTAAGCTGTAAGCTCCAAATGTTTTCACTAAATGTCTTCTCTTTTTCCAATCTCAGCGTGGTTACTGTTATTATATTCTATTTGTATAATTTTATTATTAATGCATATACATACTATCAGAGATTATACTATACTGATACTATACTGATTGTCATAAGCTTAGCCGTTAGATAGATGATAGGATAATAGATACCACTGCTCTTAAATGAATTATTACTATTTTGAAGATAAGCATGAATTTCCCCTACATATTGCTATTTTAAAGATAAGCATTTATCATTAAATTTCTCTATCACTGTCAGCTTTGTTTGACTTTAGACCTTCACGCTGACCCTACAGATCATCTTGACCTCACAGTTGATACCTTTTGATACCACAAAAGTATCAGTTGATACCACAGTTGTTACCTTTCATCACAAGTCTCAGTCTGTGTAAGTCTGTGTCTCCAAGCCATTGATGTATTATTAAATGATTATTTTTAGTTAGTTGCGCTTCTCTTTTTTGGCTAGACAATATGCAAGCTTTTCCATTATACTGATTCCACATCTTCTGTACTTTCTGTGTCTGCACTTATTGTTTTTGTCTTAAAGATAACACTGTCTAGGCCTTGATCCTTTAAGTGTTTTATTTTATCATATGCCTGCTAAGCCTGGTGTTTACAAAGATTACATAATCACATGATATGCTATGCTATTACACTAGCACATTAATAGTTATGGTTATGCTTGATTATCATAATTTTACATTAGGACAAGCCTGCTACTGTTCACCATCTATATAATTTTGATAACCACTAATTTTAGGCAAAGTATTGCTAATTTCAAACACAGCATAAAATATAAAATGAAGCATAAAATTTTCCCCACATAAGTACCTAAAGCCTTCAGTAGTTGTCAACAATTGAGTATTTATTATTGGACTCAACATCAATAATGATTTGGAATTATTAATTTTATATCCAAAAAACTCCCAAATTTTCTTTTAATTTCATGGTATTGGAAACACTACTTTTTACTTTCTTGTAAAGAAAAATTGTATCTTGGGAGTACTTCAGAAAGGTAATTCCAATCTACCCTATCGACGGCTTGACATGCATCTACTGATAACATTGCTGTGTCTTTTTCATTGCCTCTCGTGCAATATCTTCAAGACCGTTCTTATATAGTGATGGTCGTGTCTTTTTTTGTACAAAACCTTGCTGATCAATAATCAACTGAGGAATATATTTGTCCAGTCTTCTAGAAAGTTCTTTGAAAAGTATTTTTGAATCACATCCCATTACACTAATTGATCTGTAAGATGAGTATTTAGTTGGCAGCTTATTTGGTTTTAATATTAAAGTTATTAAAGCTAATCTTAAGGAATCTGGAAGTGTTCCTATAGTAAATATTTCTCATACATGTCAAAAAGTTGTCACTTAAAATGATTTATAGCACTTTATTGGCAGCCCATCTGCTGAGGTGTTTTACCTCTACTAAGATCACCTATAACTTCATAATGTCTGTTGTTAATGGGCTGTCCAGTGCCATTAGCTCACCTTCTGATATCTTCTGGAATTGCAGCTGGTCAAGATGCATTTTAATGCACTGTTCTGTTATCTACATACTCTGATTTGTGTAGCAATTCATAAAAATCTTTAAAATGACTCTCTATCTCTGCTGGGTCCATGGTTATATTACCAGATTTTAACTTTATCATATTAATTGTTCTTTCAACTTGCATTTTTAATCCTCTAGGCCCATAATTTACCCATGTTCCTCACCTGGTCATAATGTTTCTCTTGTCTACATTAGACTTTTAGCTGCTTTATCAGTTGTTAATTTATCATAGTTGACAGATTGTGTACTTTTTCAGGGTTATCTATTAACTTTAATCTTGAACTTTTTAAATTAGGTTTTCTAATGTTCATAAGTCCTGATTGTGCTGTCTAGTTCTAAACTTGTATAACTAATCATTTCTTCTCTTATATAAGCTTTAAATGCATCCCATCTAACCCTAGCTGTAGTTTAACCCTTTTTCAGTTCAAAATATTTATCAATACAATTCTCCTCACATTTGAGCTCATTTAGAACTTTGGCTAAGCTATCCATGTGGTTGGTGTAGCCCACTTTGAGTGTGAGTCTTTGAGAGAGATGTTAAAGCTATTTTTACTGTCATATTTAAACATTAACTACAAAAGATACTTGTCCGTGCATGTGTCTGAATGTGTCATAATTATTTCATCGTTTTCCATTTATATTCTGTATCTAGTCCTAAAATCAAAAACTTCATTTGTTATTTATTTATTAATTGCAAAGTGGTGTGTGTCTGAATACATCATATTTATTCCAAGGTTATTCAAGATAGTTATGAACCATTTAATCATAGGCTTTATTTCCGTGTTCAAGCTAACGTATTGACACATTTAAATAGACGTACACACAGACAGCTATGGTTAAAACATTTGGCTGTTAAGTCCTTAACAAAATTACTGGTTGTTAATATTTTGTCAGTTTTGTTTCTGCAATTTTAGTACATGTAGTGTAACAGAATGTTTGTGTTCTCAGAGTTGTTGTTTTTTTTAGTCCATAAGTATCCCTATGTCTGTTTTTGTGTCTTTAAGGTGTCCTCAAGTCTCTTTTTGAGTCTCCAGGTTAGTTTTTGTGTCCTTAAGCTGTGCTCAGTTGAGACTTTGTTACGGGTTAGGTCTATTTTGGTGTTTGTAATGTGATGCCAGGTCTGTTTTTGTGTGCTCAAGGTTTCCCAATGTCTGTTTTTGTGTAATTCTGGTGTCCCCAGGTGTGTTGTGTGCTCAACGTGTCCACAGGTAAGTTTTTGGGGGCCTAATGTCTCTTTGCCAGTCCCTAAGGATTGAGCACAGGGCTTTGAATAGATTTTTTATGGCTTTTAAGAGATCACTTGTGTGCAGATTATCCTGAATTGGATTATTTGTGGGTTAGGGTGACCCTGTGCTTTGACTATTACTATATTCCATTAGGCCTTAAATTGTCGCCCTTGTATGTAGTTGTGTCCAGAAAGCCCACCTGTGAGACGTGAAGCCTCTGTGTCTGTGTGGTTCTTTTAAGTTGCTTCTTTGAAGATGTCCCAGTCTGTTGTGTCAAAGCAGTCTTTAAGGGCAGACTGGGCCCCCTTCTGGCCACACACGTACCTCCTTCTTGGTTGGTCTGGCAGGTCTGAGCTTGATGGGGATGTGGTCAGAGAGTCCAAGATGGGGGAGGGGGGAGGCTTTCTATGCTCCTTTGCTGTTTGTGTATGCCAGGTCCAATGTATTATTGCCCCTTGTGGGAAAGTCTGTGTGCTGAAGTTTTGGTAGAAAAGGCTGTAAATCTGCGTGATTTAAAGTCCCCAACAGTCAACACAGACTTGGTCAGCGTGGTAGCATATTAGCCCAGCTAGCTGGATAGCAGAGCCTGGTATGTTGTCATTTAACCAAGTCTCCGTAAAGATGAAAACACAGCATTCTCTCACCTCACGCTATGCAGATCTTAGAAGTTGTATGTGGTCCATTTTATTATCCAGTGATCTTATATTTGCGAAAATGAGGGACGACATCATGGGTCTGTGTGGGCTAGCTGCTAGCCTAGCCCAGATGCTTCTGCATTTGTCTGTCTCGCCCTGTGAAAAATAATTTTAATATGCAGTGTACCACTGGTTTTGAAGTTGTCACCTTTGTAAGTAATTGTGTCCGGAAAGTCATGGAGGGTGTGCTTTAATTTGATTATGCTATGGTAGTTGTTGAATATGGTTACAATTCTTTGGAACTGTTCTTGAATATGGTTCCATACTCCCAAGGTGACCGGTAATTTGGAGTGTTTTTGGAAAGCTGTCTGTTTCCAGTGTTCCATATAAACGTTTGCATAGGCTGGTGCAAATGTTCATGAGATTCAGTTCCAAGAGGTCGATAATTAATGTCGTCTGATCTGTCATCATCTGGATTGTTTTGTATGCAGCTGTCATGTTTAGTAGAGAGGGGATTTATGTGGTCCAATAATTTTGCATTTCTGTAGCGTTCACCCTCACAATCTGAGACAATGGGATAGCCCATCAGTGTTTGACATACTGGACATACTCTGGTCTGTATATTATTACTATTCTATTTCCTTATTGAAACTCCGCCGTGGCCGGTCCCAAGCCCGGGTGAGAAAGGAGGAGGGTTAGGCGTGGGGCTAGCAACCCAACCCTGTAAAAACACTTCCGCTACGGAAACGAAAACAAGGGAAACAACTTCACCTGGCAAAGGGAGTGATGCAGTCCAGGCAACTGGGCTTATGAAGGACGGGGACCAAAGCCGAGAGGACGTCTCCAGCCCGACAGCGGATCTCCTAACGCCGAAACGCCACATGCGAGTGGGATGCTGGAATGTACGAACATTGTACCAGACGGGAAAGTTAGTGCAGACAGTGAACGAGATGAACCGATACAACCTGGATCTACTCGCAATCACGGAGGCCAGATGGACCCAGACAGGAAAACAGAAACTGAACACAGGAGAATTGATCATCTGGTCAGGAAGAAAGGATGACAACCACGATGAAGGAGTAGCTCTTATCATCAACAAGAAACAGGCCAACGCGCTGCTGCAGTGGAAACCCATCAGTGAACGGCTCCTGTATGTGAGGATGAACTCAAGGTACATCAAGCTGTCGATCCTGGTAGCCTACGCCCCGATCAACGCGGCGGCAGAGGAGGACAAGGACCAGTTCTACAGCACAGTGCAGGCGGCACTCGAGGACATCCCAGGGCACGACGTGCTTCTCCTGATGGGAGACTTTAATGCAAGAGTTGGCAGCAATAACTTGGACAGAGAGAGAATCATGGGACGTCATGGAGAGGGAGAATGCACGGAAAACGGCGAAAGACTAATCGACCTATGCGAAGAAAACAACCTCGTCATCGGCGGAACACTCTTCCAACACAAGACCATCCATAAGCTAACGTGGACATCACCGGACGGAAAAACTCGGAGCCA